>JAKMXC010000048.1:0-174071 GCA_025328345.1 Colletotrichum sp. SAR11_59
CGAACGCGCGCCCTGGCCGAATAGACCGGCGGAACAGCAACGGCGCCGGCCGCGCGGCGCGGGGCCGGCGGCGCCGCACGTAGCGGGGCCGATCACATCGGGGCCAAACGGGTCACTGAGGCTCTCATGGCCTGGCAACGCCACCAAACGGAGATGACTCCTCAACTAAAGAGGTCGTCGCAAGAGGTTCTCACAGCCAGAAGCATAAAAAGCTCTGCTGCGCGCAGGGCCTCATGCCCTTCCCTCTTCCTCCTACGACCTCACAATAAAAGACGTCATTAGAGTTAAGATTCAACGGCCACAGCAGTGCTACCCTATCAAGCTAAATCAATCAAATCAATCAATCAGCTAATCAAAACGAGGCTTTTTTAAGAGTCAATTAGCTAAACTCATAATACCCTTAGTTTAACTATCTTAATTAAGCTAAGGTTACCTAAAAAAAAAGAAAATCTAGCTTCTAGCCTAATTAGAACTTTTAAAAGATTTTTTAAAAAATAAAAACATATATTACTAACTATATTTAAAGAAATTTACTATTAGTAATATAAATACTTATAGTGTAATAGGGTAAGGGAAAAAACTTATTAATCGTGCTAAGCACTCTACTCTAAGTAGAAAACCCCCTAAAAATGCCTAAATACTTATATATTAATTTTCTAGATAACTATAAGAGATATAAAAGTAAATATATAAATATAAGTTTAACTAACTTATACTTTATCTATATTTTCTACTTTTTTTATACCTTAAGTTATATAATTTCTTAAGAGAAAATAGACTACTAAGAAGAAGTTTAGTAGTATTACTCCTATAATATTCTCCCCTACTTTTACTTTAAATAATTAAAGAAATATAGTAAAGATTAAGAAAGAGGATAAAAATAAAGCTAACTAAAGCTAGAGGAGTTTAAAAATACTTATTTTTATTTAATTTTTAAAAAGTAAAGATTAATAAATCTTTTCTATAAGTTAAGCTAAAGAATCCTAAAAGCTCTTCTAGAAAGATAGTTACTAAAGTCATTAAGAAGAATAAAAAAAGTATAAAAATAAATATATTTCTTACTTATTTACTTAATCTTTTTTATTATAAGTTAATTAAACCTATTTCTACTTATATAAACTATTTCTTTTTATAATAACGTTTAATATTTATAAAACTACTTATCTAACCTCTTACTTTTAAGTTAAAATTACTAAGAATTTTAAGTTCTCTACCTTTTTCTATATATCTCTTAAGTCTTTTATATACTAAAGAAAGGAAGATTTAACTAGCTTTACTTTATATATATAAAGTTATACTTAGCTTTTAAAACTTTTAAACTATTAGCTTTACTTTAAGCTAAATTCTTAGCTATCTCTTACTCTATATAAGTAATATCTTTATCTTCTTCTTATAGTTCTTTAATATATTATATATTAAGTAGTAGGTATCTTTTTAGTATAATTAAAAGTAAGTAAAAGTCTTAAAACTTTATCTTCTAAGTAATATCTTTAATTAGGTTATTTTATACTAAAAAGAAGTTATTTAAAGTATAATTACTTAGTTTAATAGTACTTTTAAGTAAATTAAGCTTTAGTTCTTATTTCTTAACTTTTATTTAGTATATACCTTTTTAAAGATTTTCTATCTTAACTTATTAATTCTACTCCTTTCTAATACTCTTAATAAAGTAGTCTCTCTTTCTAATATTATCTTAATAAGTTAAAAGGTTTAAGTCTTTATTTTTAATAAGGTTATTTAGGTTATAAGTATTTAAAGGGGTAATTAGGTCTTCTTTAGTAATTTAGATTAAATCTTAAGTAACTAAAGACTAATTAAAATAAGCTAAGTATAGCTTTTTAACTTTTTCCTTAACTTAGTTTATATTAGTAGATCTTTAACTTCTACTATTTCTAGCTATAATATCTATAGTACTTACTTACTTATTAAAAGTCTAGTTAAGTTTAGCTTAAAACCCCTTAATATTATTACCTCTTTATAGTCTAAATTTATTAATAATAAACTAAACTTAGTAGTTAAGAAGGAGTTTATAGTAGTTATCTCCTATAATCTACTTCTTAGATATATATTATAACTAAGTTATCTCTAAGTTATAATTCTCTTTATAAAGTATATAATAAGTAAAATTAGTATTATAGAGGCTATATTTCTAAAAGTTATTTAATAATTTAAGTTAGAAGTTTAAGATAATAAAAGTAGTATAATTAATAAAGTTTTATATTTCTACTAATACTTTATAAATCTAAATTAGTTTCTAATAAGTTTCACTATATCTTAGAAAATAGCTTAGGAATAGCTTAAAATATTAGAAATAGATCTAAAGTCCTAAATAAGGTCTAAATAGAGATATAAACTACTTCTCTAGTTAATAATTATAATTAAAGACTAATTACTTACTTTATAAGTCTTAATAAAGATAATAAAGTCTCTCTCCTCTAAGTAGTTTTATTCTTTTCTATAAATCTTTATTATACTTTTCCTTATTAATATCTCTAATAGTAAATTTATAAGCTAATTTAATATACTTAGCTTTAAGAAAGTTATATCTCTAAAGGAATCCTAAAAAGTTATAGAGGTTAGAAAAGTATCTTTCTTAAGTTTCTTAACTTTACTTATACTACTAGTAATTACTATTAGTCTTTTTAAATCTATTACCCTATCGCTTAATTAGTATTATATTTATAGTATCTCTACTTCTATATATCTATTTAAGCGTAAAATAATCTCTAGAAGTTTTAGACTTTAGTATATTTAAGAGGTTTTATAGATTAATTAAAGCTTTAATAGGTTTAATTATATTAAATATAATACTAAAGAGACTATTTTTAGGATAAATAAGAAAGATATAATAACTTTCTTTAATTATTAAGTTAACTATATTAAGAACGTCTAGATCTAAGTAGTAATCTAAAGTAAAAAGGTCTCCCCTTTCTAAAAGTTCTAATATATTTCTAACCTATTTAGTCTTTTAATATTTAACTAACTAGTCCTTATAAAAGAAATAAATATAGGTTAGAAGGTCCTTATAAAGCTCTTAAATATTATTTATATCCTAGATATTTTTCTAGATTTTATAGATAATAAGAGAGCGAAGGGGGTTTAAAAGAGGAGAAGAAATAATAAATATCTTAATATTTTTAATTAGTATAGAAGAGAAGTAGATATATAAATAGTTATAAAGTAAGCTAAATAGTCTTATATTATAATCTATTTAAGCTATAATAATAAAATATCTTATAAAAAAGGAAGAGTTAAGAAAGTAAACTTATAATAAATAAAGAAGTATTATTTATAATACTAATAGTTTTTACTAAGAGTTAGAAAGAGTAAATAAGAAAAGAAAAAGTATAATTTTTAGAATATATAAGTAATAGTTAAACTTAGTTAGAGTATTATAGTTAAATATAAAAGTATTTATTAAGGAAAGGTTATTATTATATATATAGATATATAAAGTTATTTAGTAGAAGATTAATAGGTTAAAATACCTCTTTTTATAAATATTATTAAAGTAAATTTAGTACTAGTAGTTAATATTCCTTCTAAAAGTATAATTTTTGAATAAAGAAAGAGCTAGTTAAGCCTATAAAGTAGTTTTCTAAAAGTGAGATTTATATAAGTAATTAAAGTAGTTAATAGGTTTTTAAAAGTGAAGTTTAAGCTTTAAAGAAGTAATAAATATAGAGGAGAAGAAAGTAATATATATAATTTAATACCTAATAAGAAGTTAAATATAGTTATTAGGAGCTTAATTAAGCTTATAATAGTATATTTTTTAAAGAAAGAGATTAATATAGCTATAGAAAAGCTAAAGTTTTCTAAAATTTATTTTATAAAATACTTAAAGCTATAAACCTCCTTTTATAGATAGTAACGCTTTAATCTATATATTTACTTTACTCCTACCTCTAATACTTAAATAAATATATTCTTTTTAGATTAGTTAATCTTAGATTTATAGTAAAAAATCCTTTAAATTATTCTTTTTTATTTTATTAATAGATTACTATAGTAAATAAACTTTTTAATTACTATAACTACTATTTTAATATTAACTACCCCTCTTTTTAGATATAAAAAGGTATATTTCTTCTACTTAGTTAGATCTTTTCTTTTTTCCTCTTAATATATTAACTTTTATATTTCCTAGCCTAATTAAGCTTTTTATAATAATAGTTAAACTTTTTTAAATTATATAATACTTATATTATAAATATTAAAATTAACTTTAGTTACTCTTATACTATTAGCTAGAATATCTTATATAAGCTTTTCCCTTTCTCTCTTATTCCTATTACTACTATTAATAAACTAAATAAAGATAGTAAGTTTTACTTATATTAAACTATTATACTTACTTTAGTTATAGTAAGTTAATCTTAGTCTTAACTAAGTTAACTACTAACTTATCTATAAATTTCTCTTTTTTTCTTATAGACTTTAGTTAAAAGTTTTATTAGTTTAATCTAATATTAGTTTAGATTTATAAATAAGCTTTATATTAAAAATTATATTAAAGCTATAGTAAAGTCGTTTTAAGAGTTACTTCTAAAGTTCTCTACTATATATATAGCTTTAACTAAGAAATAAAAAGTATTTCTTTACTAGTTATTTTTTATATATAAAGTCTATATTACTAAAAGTTATTTTAATTCTTAGAAGTAGTTATATTAGAAATTAGATAAGTTAGAAGTAGTTAAAGCTTTATTAATCTATATATATAACGTTTATAACCTTTATCTTTATAATAAATATTTTAAATAATAAACTAAAATAGCTTTTAAAGTTACTAAGAGTAAATAGCTAGTTAAAGTAGTTTTATTATTCTAAAAGTATATTTCCTATTAAACTAAATAAAAGAGGGCTTATTCTAACTATATTTACTATAAGAAAAGCTTATTATACTTATATAAAACTAACTATAATAAAGAAGAGATAGGATAGGTTAGATATATTAAGAAAAGTAATCTATAAAAGAAGATTCTTAATAGTATATTTTATATAGATAGTAAGGGTATAAAGTTTTTTCTTAATAGCTAGTTAGATTTCCCCTTAAGTAAAGCGATTAGAGAGGATTATAAAGCGTTTTTTAATTATATAGATAAATTAAGTAAGGAGTTTAAGTTTAATAAGGAGAAGGATATTCTATTTATTAATATTCTAGTAATAACTTAAGTTATAGTTAGATAAGTAAGTTACTTAAAAGTAGAAAAAGAAACTTTATATATATAATAAGAATATAGAGTAGTTTCTAGAGATAGTAGCTTTTAGTAAAATATTTAAACTAGCTTAAATTTAAATTTTTTAAAGGTAGTATTAGTTTCTTTTAAGTTTTTTAATATTTTTTAGTCTTCTAGTATTTATTAGTTTTTATTATTATATATCCCCCCTTTTCTTTATAATAATATATATTAAGAATAAAAGAAGTAATATAAATATATAATTAATATAAATTATAATATAAAGGTAACTAAATATAAGTAAATAAAATAATATTTTACTTACTAAAAATAGATAAAAATAAATAATTTTTATAGACTTAGCTATCCTTTAGTTCCTCTATATCTTTATACTAGCTATTAAACTCTTTATTCTTTATAAGGATACTTATTACTATTTCATTCTTTTTCTACTAGGCGTTAACTTTAGTTTATAATATTTTATTTTATTCTTATAATTACTTAATTTACGCTTTTATAGTATTAAAATTATTAATCTCTACTTCTTCTAGTATAAATAACTTATTAAGGTCTAAGATCTCTATTAAGCTAAACATATTAAGATTAAGTTAGTTTATAGTAAGAAAGACCTTATTAAAAGCTTATCTAAGGTCTAGTTAGACTTCTATTTTAGAGATATTATCTAAATAGCTATCCTTATTTACTATAAATTTCTTTAAGTAATTACTAGTTATTATTAACTTAATTAAGATTTTAGTAAAAGTTTTAAATAAATAGGATAAAGTTTAAGGGGATATTTATTAAATATAAAAAGGGCTTAACTAGTATATACTAAGCTTACTAGAAGAGCTTTTATTAATAAATAGCTTTACTTATAGATAAAAATAATATCTCTAACTTATAGCTCCTTATACTATATCCTATACTTATTTCTTTAGTTATAATCCTCTATAACTTAATAGCGCTATTTTATAATATATTCTAAAGCTATTTACTAGTTAAAATTAAGTTATTTAAAGGTCCTTATATATAAAAGGAGTTTAGTCTTAATATCTCTAACTTTTAACTAGTTTAGTACTTACTAAGTAATATTTTTAGTTTTAATTAGAGTGATTAGGTTATAACTATAGATAAAGTAAAAAGGAGAGTACTTTATAGAAGATCTAACTAATATTTAGTTAGTAAAAAGAGCTATATAAAGGACTAAAGTTTAGTTCTTTCTACTAAAGTTTAACTAAGTTATAAAAGTATAAATAAGAAGCTAATACTTCTTTTTAATAAGTCTATTAGCCTTTAAATTATATATTAAGATTATAAGATGTTATCCCCTATAGACTCTATTAAGTTTTTTAATAAACCCTTTATTTTTAAGTCCTCTATTAATTATAAGAAGCCTATAGATCTTATAGTAGTAGATTATATCTTCTTAGATAAACTTAGCTATTATCTTTAAGTTAATATTCTTAAGAAGTTAATAAGCCTCTATATAACTAGTAAGTATATTATAAGCTTTAACTAAAGAGTAATTACTAATCTTTTAAATATTAATATAAATATACTAAAATAGGATTCTTAGAGGTATAGAAAAGGTATAAAGGTCTTTAAAACGCCTTAGTTAGGCTTATATATAAAGTAGATAGCCCTTTATCTAATTACTTATTATTTAATATATATTTTCTTAGGTATATTACTCTTAAAGCTTAGTATATATTATATCTTAGTTTTAATACCCTCCCTTAGTATATATATATTAGATTAACTTCTTCTACTTTTCTTTATTATTTATTACTTATCTTAGTATAAGGTTTAACTTTATTCCTTTTTAGAAAAGAAAACTATCTTAGAGTATATATTTCGCTATATATAACTTAAATTTCTTAAAGTTAATCTAAGAGATAATTCTTAGGTATAATAATAAAGCTAAGTACTTAATAATTTATTATAAGTATTAAGATTAAGCCTATTTAAAACTTAATAGATTATTAGCTTTAAGTTCTTCTTTAGCTTTAAGTATATAGATAGAGTTATTAATTATTTCATCTAAGTCTTCTTCTTATTTAGCTTCTTAGATATTAAATTCCCTTACTAGCTTATATAAAAGACTATCTACTGCTCTATTCTTTATATTAAGTATATAGTAAATATTAAAATTAAATATTTTAATCTAAATAATCTATTATATTAGAACTACTTTAAGTAAATCTAAAGTAGCGTTACTAATTTAGTCTATAAAGACTTTTACGTTAGTTTTAAGAGTAAATCGTATGCTATATAGGTAGTTCTTAAGTTTTTTAAGAGTAAATAAGACTAACTAAAACTTAAGCTTCTCTATATTATAGTTAAAAGCTATGCCTATCTAAATCCTACTTTTATACTTAGTAATATATCTCTTACCTTAATAATATTACCTAAATATAACTTCCTACCTCTTAGTACTTATATTAATAGATAGATAGATTTTATTAACTTCTTTTTTATAATTAATAGGTTAAAGTAATAGAAAGCTAACTAAGTAAAGCTTAAAGGTTTCTATAGTTAGCTACTATTCTAGCCCCTACTTAAAAAGTACTCCTTTTTAAAGAAGTCTTACTAATAGAGTAGAAATAGTTCTATAATCCTTAATCTATACTTAATAGAACCTAATAATACTAAGAAGACTTTTAACTACTATAATATTATTATACTTTTCTTATTTAAGGATCTTAATAACCTTATTTTAGTTAAGCTTATATCCCCTACTACTTACTATATAACTAAAGAGGTTAATAGTAAGTTAGTAAATCTAAGATTTTTTAGGGGAAATTATAACGTTAGTAAGCTCTAAGTTCTAAAGTATTATATTTAGGTTTATAAAGTACTTAAAGATATATAAGTATACCCCTAGAAGCTTAACTATATAGTTATTATTATATATTATTTTAAGCTTTCTAATAGAGATATTATTAAAGAAAAGTTAGTAAACGCTTAAAATTAAGTTATAGAGGATTCTTATTATAACCTTTATAAACTAAGTAACTAAATTAGTTGCTCTAGCCTCTAGCTATTCACTATGATTTTTACCTGCTTAGAGCGATAAACCTCCTAACTCTACGCCTCCTAATAATATATATAGCCTTTAGTTATATAATTATAAACCAGCCTAATAACCTCTTAAGTCTCTAACTACCTCTCCTAACCTTAGCTACACTTATATATATATATTAGTTAATAACTTCACTATCTTTAACTTCACTTTAGTAATAATATAGTTTATAATTACTTAATTACTTAATTACTATAGACTACTAAACTATCAACCTATCCTCTCTCTTATGTATTACCTACGCTACTAATACTATCTCTATTACTACTTTACTATCTACTATAGTAGCTTCTTTAGAACTATACTATTATTAGTAACGCTCTCTCTATTTAGCGTAAAGTATACTTACTAATCCTTATTAAGCTTATACTTAAACTTAGGCTACGTCTACTTTAGTATTATAGAGGGTTTACGCGAAGAAGGGTTACTCTTTAGGATAGCTAGAGATATATATAGCCTCTACTTTAAAGCTATTAATAGTATTTATTACTTTAATTATAGTATAGAGAGGGTCCCTTTTAGAAGTATTCTTAAAAGCTCTATTTAATACTACTATAATAAAGCGCTCCTAATTAGAGTTAGAATACTTACTAAAGTTAAATGCTTTATTTAATATATAAATATTATTCTATATAGTAATATCTTTAGCTATCTTCTTAAAGAAAGGTATACTTAGCGTAAAGTTAGTATTCTTATATTCTTTATATAGTATAAATATTATAAAGATACTTTAGGATTTATTATAAGTTATAGGGTAAAGAAGAGGAAGAGGGAAGGGTATAAAGCCTTATACGTAATAGTAGAGCTTTTTATACTTTTAGCTATAAGAACCTCTTATAATAACCTCTTTATTTAAGAAGTTATCTCTATTTAGTAGCGTTTGCAGCATCTCACTAGAAGGTTTAGTAAAGCTATCGCTATAAAAGCTTTAATAACCTATTTAGCCTTAATATAATTAGCCCTACTATATATAGCGCTGCTAGCCTTACGCTATATAGCTAGCGCTATTGCTATTCTACTAGTTTATTTAGCTAGGGCGTACGTTTAACTTTATAATGTTTAGAAGGTTTACTTGCTAGTAGGAACGTATAGGGTTTCTATACTATTTTCCTTAATTAGTAGAGGGTATAAGTTAAAATACCTTTATAGTGTTTCTAGAATTATGCCTATATATAGGGTGAATTTTGCTATAGTCTTTTTGTAAGGGGGCTGCGTTATAACTACAAACTTAAAAGATATAGCTATATAACTTTAAGCTTTAAAAACCTCTCTAAAGTAAAGTAAGTCCCTTAGTTAAACTATATAAATTATAGATATATATAGCTAGTAAAAAGGGAGTTAGAAAGCTAATAATAGCCTTCTACTTCTTAAGTTAAAATCTTCTTCTAGTCTTTCTAACTATTAAGGATAGACCTATCTAAAAGTAGATTATTAACTAAATAAACCTTTTTATCTTTACGTTTATATATTATATAGATACTAATAAAGCTTTAATTAAACTTAAGATCTTTCTTAATTAATTTAAAGAATACTTAATTTTTTAGGACTTTAGGAAGATTCTATTAGTTTTTAGTATTTCTAAAAAAGTAAGCTTAAATAGTTCCTATAATTAAAGTAACTACTACTTTAGTAATAGTTCCTAATATATTAAGTATAGCTAAAAGTAAGATTAAAGTAAAGTATTAGTTAGTCTTAGAAATAGCTTCTTTTTATTTAAAAAAGTTAACTTTCTTCTTTTCTTAAATAAAGAGGTACTCTTTTTTATAGTTTATTATAGTATTAATATAGTAAGTTTAAACTTTATTATATATATTACTAAGGTTTTAGTTAGTCTTAGATTAGCTTTTAGTAGTTTTAGAAGTATTATAGATATCTTTTATATAGTTTTTTTACTTAGGGAAATAACGCTAAATCTAACGTAAAGAATTTAATTATATAAAGTTAACTAGAATATTAATCTTCTAGAATTTACTACTTCTATAATCTTTTACCTTTATTATAATAGTAATAAAGCGTTTTAAATACTTAAAAATAAGCTTAATAAAAATAGTAAATAGAAGTCTAAAGAGTAAGTTATAATTAATAGTTTTAAGGTTTACTACTATTATAGTTATTATAATTTTATAGTTATTAATCTAAATAGGTATATAGTATACCTTAATAAAGCGTAGCTTTAAGTTACTTTTAGCTATTATTCTTATTATTAGAATAGTAGTAGAAATTAGAATATTATAGTTTAAGACGTATTAGTAACTTATAAAACTAGATTTTATACTAATATTAATTATACTTAAATAAGTAAGTAGTTATTAAGGTACTTGCTATTAATAGAGATTTTTAAAATAAGTTATAACGTAATAATTATAGAAGCTATTTAGTTTATAGTTATAAGGATAATAGCTTTAACTAAAAAGATCTTTAGATAGTTTTAAGTTTAAATGATTTTATTATATTTAGAAACTTAGTTAATTTATTAAGCTTTTTCTTTTAAGGTTTTAATAAAGTTTATAAAGTTAGTAGGGATAAGTATATAGATAACTCCTTCTAGATTATCTATAAAAGTATATATCTTTTTAATAAACTTTTCTCTATATTCTAACTAAATCTTATAGACTCTTTTAACTAATAAACTAACTAAACTATATAGCTTATATAAGATAAGTTTATTAATAAGTTCTTTATTTTTAATAGATTTTTAATTTTTACTATTAAAGAATATAACTAGCTAGAAGTTACTTTTTAGAAAAGATAGTTTTAGGATAGGTTTTAGAAGAGGAATCTTAATAATTTTACTAAGTATTATTTCTTTTTCTATTCTAGTAGTTCTTTCTAGTTCTAAAGTATTAGTAAGAATAGAGGTTTATTTAAAAAAGCTTTCTTCTCCTATTTTAATATCTAAGTTTTCTTTTTACTTTTCCTAGTTAAGAAGTAAATTCTTCTCTATAACTAACTTTTCTAGTAAGTCTAAATAACTCTTAAAATAAGATTATAAAGAAGAAGGTTTTTTTAAGATAGTTAGAGTATCTTTAATATTTTATATAGTAAAATAGACCTTTTTAGAAAGAGATTTTAGAACTTTCTTTTTAACCTTTTTAAAGTTTAGTAGTTTTAGCTTTTTTTATAGGAATAAGTTAGCTTTGTATATTTTTAACTAAGTAATTATAAGCTTAGATACTATAAAATTAAGTAAATTATCTTTAGTTAAACTATTAAGTTATATTAAGTTATATAAGTAAGAAGACTAAACTAATTCCTTATATTCCTATTTACTAATAGCTAAAACTTAGAAAGTAGAGGCTTAACTAGATACTTTATTATCTAATATAATACTTCTTTCTTCTATAAACCTATAAGAAACTTTAATTAAGTTAAAGTTATTATAATCTTATAGGACTCTAATAAGTATAAACTAAGGTTAGCTAATACTCTACTTAAGAACTTTAGTAGTTTAAGCTTTTATAGCTTTATAGCTATCCTAATTCTTAAAGTAAGTAATAATAGCTTCTTAGTTAAGCTTACTATTTTATTATAATAAAGTAATAATTATTTAGAAGATATAAAACTTATTATTTTATAACTTATAAGAATAGTATCTTAGCCTCTAGCTGTTCACTATGATTTTTACCTGCTTAGAGCGACAGACCTCCTAACTCTACGCCTCCTAACAATATATATAGCCTTTAGTTATATAATCCTCTCCTAACCTCAGCCGCACTTATATATACACATAACTTTACTATCTTTAACTTCACTTTAGCAATAATATAGTTTATAATTACTTAATTACTTAATTACTAACTACTAAACTATCAACCTATCCTCTCTCTTATATATCACTTACGTTACTAATACTATCTCTATTACTACTTCGCTATCTACTATTAAGTTATTACTATTATTATCTTCTTATTTAATTAGGTTAGCTAACACCTTTATAGTAGCTATACTATTATTAGTAACGCTCTCTCTATTTAGTATAAAGTATACTTACTAATCTCTATTAAGCTTATACCTAAGCTTAAGCTATATCTACCTTAATATTATAGAAAGTTTATATAAAGAAAGGTTACTCCTTAGAATAGCTAGAGATATATATAGCCTCTACTTTAAAACTATTAGAGGTATTTATTACTTTAATTATAATATAGAGAAGGTCTTTTTTAGAAGTATTCTTAAAAGCTCTATCTAATACTACTATAATAAAGCGCTCCTAATTAGAGTTAGAATATTTACTAAAGTTAAGAACTTTATTTAACGTATAGATATTATTTTATATAGTAATATCTTTAGCTATCTTCTTAAAAAAAGGTATACTTAGCGTAAAGTTAGTATTCTTATATTCCTTATATAGTATAGATATTATAAAGGATTTATTATAGGTTATAAGTATACTTTATACTTTATATAATGCTCTTTAGTTTATAGTCCTTCTTAGATAAGGATAGGTTATTAATATAGGTTTAAGGGTAAGGAAGAGGAAGAGGGAAAAGTATAAAGCCTTATATGTAGTAGTAGAGCTTTTTATACTTCTAGCTATAAGAACCTCTTATAATAACCTCTTTAGTTAAGGAGTTATCTCTATTTAGTAGTATTATTAAGCTATAAGCGCTTTAATAACCTATTTAGCCCTAATATAATTAGCCCTACTATATATAGCGCTACTAGCCTTATGCTATATAGCTAGCGCTATTACTATTCTGCTAGTCTATTTAGCTAAGGTATATATTTAACTTTATAATATTTAGAAGGTTTACCTACTAGTAGAAATATATAAGGTTTCTATATTGTTTTCCTTAATTAGTAGAGGGTATAAGTTAAAGTGCCTATATAGTATTTCTAGAATTATATCTATATATAAGGTAAATTTTGCTATAGTCTTTTTGTAGGGGGGCTACGTTATAACTATAAACTTAAGAATAGTATCTTTAGAAGTATTAGATTAAACTACTTCTTTTATTAGCTATCTTTTAAGGATAATAATTTTCTTTAAAGTTATAATCTATATAGCTTATATATTAATACTAACTATATAAGCTATAAGGGAAAAGTTTAAGATTTTCTTTATTAATTTTAATAAAATAAACTAAAGCTAAATAGTAGTTTTCTATAGCTAGAGAAAAATAAGTAATCCTTCTAATAGAGATTTTCTAGTTATCTATGATTTTTACTAAGTTAGAAAGTTATTAGTTTAAAAGCTAGCTTTAGAAGCTCTTAACGCCTTAGTTAAGCTTAGTTTTACTTCCCTTAACTTATAGAGGGGGGGAAGCTTCCTTTCTTAGTACTTTTAGAAGTATAGGAAATAAAGTATAAGTAAAGGTAATAATTTAGAAAATTTACCTCTAAGTAGCCTTAGAACTAAGCTAGTTTATTAAATTAACTTTAAATTTATTAAAGTCTCCTTTTTTAAATAATTTATAAATATTAGTTCCTATAAATAAAGCTATTCTATTTAGAGCTAACTAATTAAATCTTAATATAGTTACTTAGATAATTTAAAGGCTAGTTATAATATTAAAGTTATATTTTATAGCTTTAGTTTGAATATTACTAATCTTTTATAGAAACTATATAGCTGCTTTATAGTTTAGATCGTTTATTATTAGAGTTATAGAAATAATCTAATTAATCTAGTTATTTAGAAGTTCTTAATAGTCTTTATCTATAGCTTTATAGTATTAAATAAAGTAAATTTTTACTTATAACTAAGTTTTCTTACTAAGTTTTATTTAATTATTAGCTTAGAAAGGTATATCTATATAGAAAATAATACTTAACACTTTTAAAGTATTAGTTATCTCTACTACTTCTACTATTACTTTATAGCTTTTAAGAAAGTTTAAAATATTATTTCTAGTAAAGAATAATACTTTAGTTATTCTAGGTTATAGTATTTTAAACTTTTAAAGTTTTAAGTTATACGTTTTAGAGGTTTTTTAATAAGATTTAATAAAGTCTAAATAGCTTTATATTATTTTATCTTTTAAAAAATCCTCTCTAGGTATTATATTTATATTAGAAGTACTACTCTTAGAAGCTATTATTTTAAAGACTTTAGTTTCTATAATTACTTTAAAACTTTAATCTAAATCTAAGATTAAAAGAAGTCTCTTTTATTAAAGTTAGTAAAAAGAAAAACCTATAAATAAACTTATTAAAGTATTACTAGTAACTAAGTTAGCTTTATTATTTATTATTTTTAGTTTAAGTTATTTATTTTAAACTAGAGTTAAAGTCTTTAGAGTTCTAAAGCTTAGTAATATTATTCTAAAGAAGATATAAGTAAATTAATAGAAAAAGAAGTAGAAGAAAGCCTTCCTAAAGAAAACTAAAGTAAAAAGATTATATAAAACTTAAATAAAGCTAATAATTTATTAATAGAAGGAGTAATAGAAAAATTCTTATAATATAAGTTTAGAAAAATAATAGAAAGTAAGGAGAGAAATAAAAAAAGAAAAGAATATTCTTATTATTATTTCTATTTTTATCCTTCTTTTTTATCTAAAAAGTATATATATATTTATTATTCCTTTTCTTTTCTACTATCTTAATAGTAAAGTTATTTTATACTTTAGGTTTCTTTTTCTTCCCTTTATAAAGGAAGTCTAGCTATTATTAATAATATCCTCTATAGCTTTACTTTATAATACTCCTCTTTTATAAGTTAAGCTTAAGATTTAATAAAGTCTATAATAAAACTATAGTATTAATTATAAACTTTAAAAGAAGTACTTTACTTTAACTACCTATTTACTACTTAAGAAAATAAAAAAAGAATAGTAGAAGAGATATATATATCTTCCTTTCTATAAAGTTAATATAGAATAGTTCTTAAAAGGGAGAAATACTCTTAGTTAAGCTTAGAAAACGTTCCCCTCTTTTTCTTTAAAAAGTTAATATAGTTATAATATTTTTGCTTTTTAACTTTTTATATTTTTATGTTTATAGTAACCTATAATTTAAGAAAGCTAGATCTTAGTATTTTTATATATAAACGTAACTTAGATCTTAAGTTTTTAAGCTTTTTAGTATTTCCCCTTATTAGTTAATATATTATTAGAAACCTTCTAATAAGTTTAAATAAAGAGAAGCTTCTTAGAGTAAATTAATTATTTTTATCCTTTTTAAAGTTTATAAGAGGGATAAAATAAATCCTATTACTTTTATAGTTTTAGCTTTAGAAATAAAAGTAAAATAAGTTTACTTTATCTTAGTTATTCTTAGGTTATTATTATAATAGCTTATAATAAAGTAGTATATAACGATTTTAAATAAGTAGATAGTAAGCTAATAAAGGGGATTAACTAGACTTATATAAAACCCTATTTACTCTCTTCTACTTAACTAGATACTCTTTTTCTTAAGGTTTTTTAAACTTTTATAAGCTTAGTTAATCTTTAATTCTAAGTACTTAAGCTATTACTCTTTATTTTAGGAAAATAGAGGTTAAAAAAGTATTAGCTAAATTTCTTCTAATATAATAATATTTAAATTACTTTTTCTTTTAAGTTTCTCCTACTTTAACTTAGTAAAGTAGTATAAGATAATTATAAGAAGAATCCTCTATAGTAGTTTAGTTTACCCCTTTATATTAATTACTAATTTTATAATAAAGTAAGGGAAAAAACTTATTAATTATACTAAGTACTTTACTTTAAGTAGAAAACCCCCTAAAAATACCTAAATACTTATATATTAATTTTCTAGATAACTATAAGAGATATAAAAATAAATATATAAATATAAGCCTAACTAACTTATACTTTATCTATATTTTCTACTTTTTTTATACCTTAAGTTATATAATTTCTTAAGAGAAAATAAGCTACTAAGAAGAAGTTTAGTAGTATTACTCCTATAATATTCTCCCCTATCTTTACTTTAAATAATTAAAGAAATATAGTAAAGATTAAAAAAGAGGATAAAAGTAAAGCTAACTAAAGCTAGAAGAGCTTAAAAATACTTATTTTTATTTAATTTTTAAAAAGTAAAAATTAATAAATTTTTTCTATAAACTAAGCTAAAGAATCCTAAAAGCTCTTCTAGAAGGATAGTTACTAAAGTTATTAAGAAGAATAAAAAAAGTATAAAAATAAGTATATTTCTTACTTATCTACTTAGTCTTTTTTATTATAGGCTAACTAGACCTATTTCTACTTATATAAGCTATTTCCTTTTATAATAACGCTTAACGTCTATAAAACCGCCTATCTAACCCCTTACCTTTAAGTTAAAATTGCTAAAAATTCTAAGTTCTCTACCCCCTTCTAATAGTAGGATTTAAACTTATAACTTTATACTTTATTAATTAAAGTTAGGAATTATACTACTTAACTATATAAGTATTAATAGATATTAATAAGATAATTTTTATCTCTTAAGTACTTTATAACGTTTATTATTTTTTTAATTTAATATATATTACTATAAAGCTAAAACGTACTTTTTATTATACTATTTAATTAATATGTTTTTAGCCCTCTTACTAGGGTTTAAAAAAAGCTTATTTTTAACTCTTTTACTAGCTTTTAAAAATAACCTTTTTTAATATTACTACTAATGCTACTACTACTACTACTACTACTATACCTACCTCTATACTTTAAAGCTTTACTTCTATATACCTCTAAACGCCTTTTTTAACCTCTCTCCTACTATTATAATACTTCTACTAATATATAACTAATATATTAATTACTTTATTAGCTATAAGGTAACTCTTTAAGGGATTACTACTTAAATTTAAGCTTTTTTAACTAGTAGTAAAATATTAACTACTAACCTAAATAAGCGTAGTATTCTTAAAGCTTTACTTTATATTATCTAAAAAGGCTAGTGCTACATTAATATTAAAGCTATTTTAAAGAAGGGTAGTTAAAGCTATACTTCTTAGATTAGGAATAAAAGTATCTTTATCTATAAGATCCTCTTAAGTAGTATTAGAAATATACTTATTACTTACTTACTTTCTACTATACTTTTTTTTATATTAATAATATATCTAAGTAATACTTATTAAGTTTACTAATACTATAATAAAGCTAATACTTTTAGAGAGTTATAGAAAGCTACTACTATATTTAGTACTAAGAAGTACTTTAAATCTACTTACTATATCTATAAAGAATGCCCTTATATTAAGTATCTATTTAGTAATAATTCTAGAGATAATAAATACCTCCTTAAACGCTAATACTCTACTTTTATTACTATACTTTATAATAAAGTCTCTTAGATTAAAGAGCTAGCTATTAGCTTCTTTATTAATACTAATAACTCTTTCTTAACTTTTAGTAACTAATATATATAGTACTTACTTAATCTCTTTAATTATAATATCTATAATTAAATATATTAGTTAAGAAACTCTTAGAAAACTTAACTATATCGCCTTTATATCTCTAAGAAGGAATAGATTAGAAGTAAGATATAGAAAGTACTTATAAAGGTCTATATATTATTTAATCTATAGATCTCCCCTAATTAATATACTATTATTACTATCTTTAGCTACTTTATTAACTAATTAGGGAAATAGACATAATACCTCTTAGCTTTTTACTACTAGCTTAATACTTACTTTAGTAAGAATATTATTATAACTATTTATACTATTCTTATAGATTAAAGCTTTATTAATTAGGTTAGTATTACTATATCTAATAATATTATAAATAATAATACTTACTTTAAAGCTCTCTATCTTTCTCTATTATTTTTATATATAGAAATTAATACCTAATAATACTAAATTTAATACTATAGCTATATCCTTAACTTTATTAGTTATATTATTATTTATAATGTTAATAATAAAGCGTTTAAAGAGGAGTCTAACTATCTACTTAATACTAGAAGAGTTTAAGATAACTTAGTTTATTATAAGTAGAGGAGCCCTATTAGTAAGCTCTAGAATATTATTAAGTATATTAGATTATCGCTATAACGATCTGAATATTAGTAATAAAGCTACTAATAATAATACTAACTTTACTTTATAGGAAGAGTTATCTTAAGAGCTACATCTAATATTAAGTAATACTACTTAATAGAACTTAATATATAATATAATTAAGTAAGCTTTATTTAAATATAGTTAGATTAATAGTTATATCTTTTATACTTTAGGTCTTTTTAATAATATAAATTATATCCTTAATAAGGATATTTTTATTAATAAAGACTAGTAGATCTTTATAGAGTTATATAAAGTACTTAAGTTACTCTATAAGTAGACTAAGAGATATAAAAGCTAAGGTAAAAGTAATAAGTATAGCTAATTCTAAGAGGTTCTAATAAGTATTAAGTATCTCTTAGATCGTCTTAAAGACTAGTATAAGCTTTTTAATACCCCTATTAATACTAAGATTAACTTTATAGTTACTTAACTCTCTAAGAGTTAGTTATAGTAACTATTTTAATATATAAAAGTATTTTAATACTTTTAATAAAACTTAATAGTAGTTTTATAATCCTTATTAATTAATAGTATCCCTACTTACTCTTAGCTTAAGTATTTATAGTTATAACGCCCTTAAATATTAACTTTAACTCTTATAGATATTTATACTTATTAATTATTAATAGCTAATAAGTATTTAATAAATATTATACTAAACTTATAGAATCTCCCCTCTATATTACTATAGTAATTCTATATCCTAAGTAAGGTCTATAATAGCTCTAGAAGTATTAGAATACCTTAGAAACTTATATATAGGTATATAATACCTAAGAAAGACTTTATAAGTACTAGTAATAATAATATATTAATATATCTAACTAAGCTAATCTATAGCCTTACTTATAACCTCTATAAGCTATATTTATATTAATTACTATTACTCTAAAAACTAAAGACTCTAAATATTATTAATAGTTAAATAATAAAGCTTATAATGCTACTATTAATAATTTTAATAAGCTAGAGTAATACTTCTATCTCTCTATTACTTAGCCTATTAATATCCCTATTTAATAGTAGATTTTATATTAATAGACTTTCTTAACGTTTAGTAAACTTACTCTTAATATCTTCGCTATCCTAGCGATAGTAACTAACTATAAGAAAGTATTTAGCTTTACTAAACTTCTACTAACGTTATAAAAGCTATTAATAATACTTTTAACGTTTAAGTAGACCTAATACCTCTAGAACTAGGTTTAAAGTAGTATTATTACTATAAATAGCTACTACTTTAAATAGAAGGACTAGGAAGGGTTATATAGCCTTAGATTATTATATAATATATATTTTAACCCTCTAAGAACATTATAAGAAGTATTACTAACTTCCTATTTAGGTAATTATATTTAAGACTAATCAAAATAGTTAATTTAAATAAAACTATTATAATCGTTAAGTCAATTAGTCAAATTTAACCCTCAGATTTGGCTTGATTGATTGGTTAGCAGCGCTGAACGGCCTTGCCCCGGATCAATGGTCATTCTGGACCTTCCTCAATGGCCCGATCGTGACGCCAGCGACCGGTTCGTTCATCAATTGACGAAGTCTCGCAACACAGTTCTGGTCGCCCATGACGATATCTCAACTCTCAAGTCGTCCAAGCTGAGCAGACTACTTGAAAAACGGAAGAATTTTGGTGATGGCGGCAATCGAACAATGGCAGTTTTTGTGGCACGCGCAGCATATTTGACAACACGTGATGCTCTTCAACTCAGAGCAGTTGTTCAAAAGCGCTGTCGTGGTCATGATTTCAGCTTCGGTTGGTTTATCTTGGAAGACAAAGAAGAAAAAGAGACATGCGTTCAGAGACCCTACACGCTGGACGGATTCAACTTTCGCTGCAGGCACCCAGAAACAGAGGACGTGCGCCGTTTGTCTCAGAGTCTAGGTTTCTTTAGCCACGTCAAGTCTAAACTGGAACTCGGCGGAATCCTTGACGTTTCGAAGATTCTTGGAGAAATTGAAATGGCGCTGCATAGCGGAAGAGAGAAACGTATGACAGGTGGGCAAACGTCTGGCTAGACCTTTCTAGCGATACATTACTTACTAAACGTGCTTTTAGCGAAGAAGATGAGGCTTCTTCAAGAGGCTTTGCTATCCCTGAAGAGATTTGACCATCAAGATACCAATCCGTCTCCAAGTTCCGCTTCCTCAACTACAGAGAGTAAGTTGGTTCTTAGTTTTTAATCTGGACAATGCCCCTACAGTACGAGATAGAGAGTCACGTCTGATGTGACAGCTAACACTTCGATAAGCAGTAATATACACACCTGAAGAAAGTTTCTCGGGTGATATGGAAGTGCATGATGCCAGCCCAAGAATGTTGACACCGATACCAACGCGAAGGGGAAAGGGTGAGTGGTGATGGAGATACTTCCAACCTTTTATATCATGCTTGTTATCCGGGATAGGTTGTGACAGGGGTGCTATTGACTTTTATGAAGTGGTTTTATCAAGAGATCTCTTTCCGGATTTCTACGACTCGCTGGCAGGCATGCCTTTTTGGTTTTGTGTCAATCGAGTATCTAAGCTGCTCTGCTTCACGTTCATTCAAGATTTGCCTTATGATTGTGTTTGGCCATTGCTGAGTTGAACATCCACGTTTGATCCTGCACGGGTTCGGTTATAGTTGGCACTGAGGTACAGGCCTACCTCTGTGAAGTATGCGCATTCAACATTTTGAGCACTAAAACCACTACCATACTTCGTAAGTGCACTTCTAACATACCTTACGAATCAAGACGCAATTCTTTGCTCAACTTCCCATAAGCGATCCATTCTCTCTGACAAGTTTCCTAATGTTCTTCGCCGTCATAAATGCCAGCGGATGATCCTTTGTGTCCTGATCCCCATCAACCTGAGCGGCGACACTGGTGTCTACCACAGCTGATCGTCCCGGGAGTACAGGCAGATGGGTATGTGGATCGTACGTTGTACCCTTAGGCAAAGCCTTAGTCTGAACCGTCGCCATCCCCTCTTTGAAAAGACTTTCCGGTGGTCCCTTTGTGATCAAATTCTTCCCAAACACCATCGGAGTTGTTCCAGTTGCGATATCCACCCCTTTGATTACGCGTTCTTGTATTCGGCGTGCGGCTTCAGGCTGGCTGAATGCAGAGACGTGTCCCGCAAAGTAAAGTCGCGTGAACGAGAATCCATCAGCTTGCTTCACCTGGCCTGGAACCTGCCCGTCATTGTTCGCTGACAAGTCCACAAACCCCGCAGAAGCCCAATTCGCGGCCCCGACTTCAGCCGCCACCATTTGGGCGCCGATCATGTTGCTGTCGTAGTCGGCATCGCCGGTGAACAGCGCGACGGTGATGCCTTGCTGGAGCAGATTCTTCATGGACTGGACGACGAGCGCACCTGTGCGGCTGTCGTCGCCGGTCAAGCTGAACCTGATACTGGTCTGTATTGAGGCCACGGTGAAGTTGTTTGAGGCTCCGATGGCTGCTTGGACGTCGGCTCGGTTGAGATATGCGATGAAATTGGGTGCCGGGTAGGGTGCTGGTGACAACAAGCGAATATCGTTCTCGAAGCGACCAGTGTTGACGTCCCAAAACTCTTCGACGTTCTTGATACAAAAGGCGTCCGCGTCCGCGCATACCTTATCGGTGGGGTTGCTGTTACATGCCGTCTGTTTATCCTGGCAGCCTCCGGTGCCAAACATGTTGGTAAAGAGCTTTTGGCGGAGGGTATCGTTGAACGGCGTGATATCGTACGGGTTGCCAGGCGATACCGAGTAGTTGAAATATGCCCCGAATTGCACGCGACTATCCATGAACCCATCTTCAATAGAAATCGATTTGAGGGGTACATTGACGGTATCGGGTACGCCGAGCTGGTTTTGCAGCATGATGTGGTCAGCAAAGATCGGTGCGTAATGACCGCCATATGATTGACCGGTGATGTGTACACCGTTCGCTGTATATTGAGGGAATGCGCCCATGATCCCCTGCATCACCTGATAGAACACTTTGGCCGCCTCCTCCGTCGAGTTCGGCGTCAAAGAGAGATCCATGGAGGAGTACGTCCCGCACATCGGATCTGCCAACGTGCATTGCTGCGGAACAATCTCTGCGGTCTTGGGGTTGATGGTGCCGTTGACCAATGTGGTGAAGGAGAAGCCGACAGTTGCTGGTTGATCGATGAACAGCATGTTGCTAATGGCTGACCAGGAGTTTGGATTGTTCACCACCTTTCCGCTCGCATCAATAGTACAAGGCCCGAGCTCGAGGAAGAGTCCGCCCATGGACGAAGCCCCCGGTCCCCCATCCAGTCTGATCGTCATAGGTGTGGAGGTCGCATTTTGCTTCGCCTCAATCAAGTAGAAGTAGATGTGTTGAGTCGGGCTGACATCCACGTAGCCGGCAAAGGATTTGACATTCGGGTCGGTCTCGCATATTCCGTTGGGTACTTGTTTAAAGCGAACTGTGGTTCCTGCAGCTCCCTTGACCGTCTTGAGATCTGCTGGCTGGGCAACAAATTGCCCATGAGCAGAAAAGGTAAGCAAGACAATGCCGAAAAGTATTGACGCGAACATTTCGCAGCGATGTTCTATAAGAACTTTTCAGTGATGGACGAATTGAGTGGCCGGAGTTGAATTAATAGCATCTGCCTGCATGCAAGGCCATGGCCGTGGAAGTAAGTGAGATGTTGTCTCTATATCGCATCTCGTTCGGATCTGGATTCGGGTTTAGATGCCTTGAGTCATTTCAATCTATCTTGGTTTCGGTTCAGCCCATTTTCTCCGAGGTGGAGCGACGAACTTGATTGGGTTGGTTCCAAACGAACCAGAAACACTAGGCTACTTTCTAACAATCGCAACATGTTTCATCGAACTACTGGCGCGTTTCTCCGCGAGTGTTCTTCCACTAACTTGACAATCTCTTGAGGCAAAGTTTTCCTTTTGTCTTCACGGATGGCCCCTTGGTTTGACGGCCTCTTATTGGGGTCCGATCCAGAGTTTGCTCATAATTTTACTGCCATCCGAGCCGGATTTTGACTGACGTGACCCCACCTTCTTCGAAGACTTTACATTTTGAACAAGCTTGATGCCCGCACTCTAGCTTCAAGTCTTGTGCAGGGGCCGGTGGCTTTGAGGCTGAGTATCGGATCTTGTGGCACACTTTAAACGCATTAAGCAATCGGGACTCGGCACATCTTCTGTGGTTCCTGTCGTGCCTATTGTTTCTAGTCTTATGGGCCTATTCCCGCTGGTAATGCGGAAAGAAACAGTTCTAATTGTATATTCACGAGTAATTCCCCGGATCGAAAACTCAATGTGAGTGTTAACGCTCGCTAGGCGAAAGCTTTTATTTTGCTCAGACTTTCAGGTGAGACAACAACCAGCAGTTGCCTGTCAGATTCCTGTGTAGTAAGTGAAGAGCCCTACTTGACCTGAAAGTAGGTTTGGGACAAGGTTGCGCATCATCCTTGCTTCCAGAAGAAGGTTCTCGGAACCACCGCACGGTGTGTATGATGGCGCCGACGCCATGAGACTGAAACGACACACCTGATTCGGACTCTGAAACTCGGACACAAACTCCGATTTCGAAGGCACAAAATGAAGAACGACTTTTCCTCGGAGCACTTCATGTTTGTGCCTGGTCATATTCGCTTTCTGTAATGCCGCATTTCGAACTGCGATTGCAGTGTTGCGTTATGCTCACATCGCGGTCTTGAGTTTCCGAATTGAGATCATACATGAAGATTTCTTGTGTGAATGACTTACTATATCATATACCTGGGTTCTGAGGAGGATCACTTGCAATGTCTGTTTCCTCTGCGACCGCACTGCTCCAATTGATGATCCCATGTTTCTCGGGACCCGCCGTAGTCTTGACATGCCTTTTCCGTCGGATGAACTCAAGCACTGGAGGTTTCTTGGCGATGCAACGCGGAACCATTACATCAGCAATTCAACCAGACAGACTCAAGCAAGTCGTGCCACGCCCGATCACCGATGGACTTTGACTTACACACACCACTGCATCGGAGTCTTGATGGCCCGATGGACGGTCACACCACGACCCCTGCCCGTTGCCTTATTCCCCGCTCTCGTGTCGATCGCGGGGGTACCGGGACCGGACACACAACAACGACGGTCCACCGATTGCGGGGAAACAACGGAAATATGCATATTTTGACCCAGACTTTGCTTCTTCTCCCCCGCTGCCCAGCTTTCGATTCCAAGCATCACCGCATAAACGAGGACTTTTGCATTCCCGATGCTACTCAAAGTCGTCATACCCGCCCACGTGAACCCCGCGATCGAGGAACACTCCGCAGTCAGGTTGGACGACCGGTGCAAGTGAGGGGCAGTTGGGATTCTTTTGATTTTTGGCGCAGCGACATGATCGTGACATGCGCCCAGCCGGAGTCGTGAGAGTGCCCGGGAATGCTGATCCTTTCCGTCAAGATTCTCTGCCGAGGCATTAGTAAGAGTTCCTCTTTCTAGAACACTAAAGAACTGGGCAATGGAAACCAGAGGGGTTATGGAGCGCGGTATAAAGATCACACCGCGGTTGCCGGCGGCAGCCAGGTCCTAGGAGAGCTACGGCACCAGTAGGTCTTCCAAGTCGCACGCGAGAGCTCATTTGTGATCATCATGGACCTCATCTCAGGCCTAGGCTTCCCGGGTGCTTTGCCTGACTGGACGAATCTGAACGTCTTGCACCGCAATACTCTCGCTCCGCGCGCACACTTCTACTCCTACGCCAGCGAGGACGCCGCTCTCTCCTTCGACCGCTACCAGAGCGAGTACCTCAGTCTCAATGGCACCTGGAAGTTCCACTACGATCAAAGCCCCTTCGAGGCTCCCATCTGGGAAACCGCGAACACGACTTCCTGGGACGACATCGAGGTCCCGGGGATGTGGCAGCGCCAGGGCTACGGCTACCCTCACTACACCAACATCGACTACCCCTTCCCGGTGACCCCGCCCAACGTCTCTTACGTGAACCCCACCGGATCGTACTGGAGAGAGTTTGAGATCCCCGAGAACTGGGACGAAGACCAGCAGATCCGCCTTCGCTTTGAAGGTGTCGACAGTGCGTTCCACGTCTGGGTCAACGGCGAGGAGGTCGGCTACAGCCAAGGAAGCCGCAACTCCCACGAGTTCGACATCACAGACTACCTCAGCCCAGGCGAAGCCAACACCCTCGCTGCACGCGTGTACCAATGGTCCGATGGATCCTACATCGAGGATCAAGACCAATGGTGGCTGTCCGGTATCTTCAGAGACGTGTACCTCATCCCGTTCCCTCGTTCTTCCATTGTGGATTACCAAGTCAACACCTACATCGATGACACCTTCTCAAGTGGCACCATCCGGCTCAACACGACAATCCAGGGTGATCCAGGCAACACGACCGTCAAACTCCTTTCCCCGACAGGTGACACCCTAGACGAATGGACCGGCGCATCGTCCGCCATCTACGAGCACACCCTCGCGGGCCAAGACTTCCACCTCTGGTCCGCCGAGACGCCCACCCTCTACACCCTCCTGGTCACCTTCAACGGCCGCACCATCAGCCAGCGCGTCGGCCTCCGCCGCGTCGAGATCGTCGGCTCCAACTTCCACGTCAACGGCAAGCCCATCACCATCTACGGCGTCAACCGCCACGAGCACAACGCCATCTCAGGCCGCACCGTGCCGTACGCCATTATGCGCGCCGACCTCATCCGCATGAAGCGCTCCAACATCAACACCATCCGCACCTCCCACCAGCCGCCGCACCCGGACTTCTTCGACGTCGCCGACGAGCTCGGCTTCTACCTCATCTCCGAAGCGGACCTCGAGTGCCACGGCTTCGGCAAGGTCGAGGAGACGGACGAGAAGGCGGCCGAGTGGACGTCGGATAACCCCGAGTGGGAGGCTGCGTACATTGACAGGGCGCACGCGCTAGTTGAGAGGTTCAAGAACCACGCGTCCGTCATTATTTGGTCGCTGGGCAATGAGTGCTTCTACGGGAGGAACTTGGATGCCATGACGACGTGGATCAGGCAGCGCGACCCCAGCAGGATTATTCATTATGAACCGGACCGCAATGCTACGTCGGTGGATATGTACAGCCAGATGTACAAGTCTCCGACGAGTGTTCGTGAGTGGGTTGGTAACCATACGGACAAGCCCTTCATTCTGTGTGAATACGCACAGTAGGTCGATTCTTCGTATCTTTTGAATTCTGCTAACAACGTCCCAGTGCAATGGGTAACGGTCCCGGCGGCCTGAAGGAATACATCGAACTCTTCCGCTCAGAGCCCCTCGTCCAGGGCGGTCTCGTCTGGGAATGGAGCAACCACGGCCTTTTGAAGAAAGAAGGTGACATTGAGTACTACGCCTACGGCGGAGACTTTGGCGACGAACCCAACGACGCCGACTTCATCATGGACGGCCTCACTCTCTCCGACCATACCCCCATGCCCTCCTTGATCGAGTACGCCAAGGCCATCCAGCCCATCACCGTGGTCCTCTCAGAAGACGATCACCAAATGGTAGTCACAAACCACTACGACTTCCTTGATGTGGACTGGCTCGACGCCTCCTGGCACATCATCCAAGACGGCCAGGACCCGACATCCTCGCGGCCCCTCGACCTGGGAAGCATCCCTGCCGGCGAACAACGCGTCCTCGCCCTCCCAAGCGGCAACTCGACGCTCTCAGGCGAAGCCTGGATCACCGTCGAGTTCGCGCTCAAGAACGACACAATCTGGGCTGAGAAGGGCCACATCATCGCCTGGGACCAACTCCACATCAACGCCCCAGCCCTAGCCGCAAACCGCACCGCGCGCGCCGCCCTCATCACCCGCCAATCCTCCTCCGCGCTCAACTTCACCCAGGACAGAACCCACCTCAAAGCCTCCACGTCCTCCTCCGCCTTCGACTTCGACCTCCTCCAGGGCAACGTATCCTGGACCGTCAACGACACCCCCATCTTCAACCGCGGCCCGGAGCTCTACTTCTACCGCGCGCAAACCCAAAACGACGCCTCGCAATGGGGCGACGGGCCGTTAGTCTGGGACGACGCGCGCCTCGGCAGCATGCACACCCAAGTCCGCGACGTCTCCTGGCAAGACACCTCCGCCGGGTTAGTCGTCCACTACCGCGTCCGTGTCGCGCCCAAGGCGCTCGAATGGGGCGTCGAGGCATCCCTCACCTACACCGTCTCCCCCGCCGGCAGCCTCAGCGTGCACGCGCGTGGCGACTTCGTCGGCAACAACACGCCCGAGGTCGTCCCGCGCATCGGCCTCATGGCGGTGCTCCCCGCCGACTTCGACGCGGTATCGTGGTTCGGCCGCGGCCCCGGCGAGAACTACAAGGACACGAAGCAGGGCTGTCGCGTGGGCCGGTACGAGGCGAGCGTGGAAGAGCTGTTTACGTACTACGACTACCCGCAGGAGAACGGCAACCGCGAGGATTTGCGGTGGGTGAGGCTCGGCAACGGGGATGTGACGCTCGATGCGCGGAGGGCGGAGGGGGAGGATGTGTTTAGTTTTACGGCAAGGCGGTATATGCCGTTCGACCTGGATGACGCGAAGCACCCGCACGATTTGGAGCCGTTGGATATGACAATTTTGAATCTGGATTATGATAATCATGGGATTGGGTCGGCGACGGTTGGGCCGAGACCGTTTGAGGAGTATAAGTGCTACTCGAAGGCTTTCGACTTCACATTTGAGCTGAGTGTTGAGTAGACACAAGAGTGTCTGTGGGACGTAATATCAATCGGTCAATAGCAAGAGATGTCGGAGGTCTTGACTATCATGAGCGAACAGGACACTATCACAGGGAAGGACAGCATGAGCCATGATGTCCGATCTTTCTTCTAATGCGATTCTATGAACCTGATCGGCGATACTCTTCCCAGCCCTCGTGCCTAGGCATCCCGCGAGACACGAGCCCTACCAAATCCCAGTTCCGTAACTCCAAATGAACGTGCAGTCCCAAACCAAAAGGTGTAACCAGACACATTCTCATGTCTATCAGAGTCCGCTGATGTACCAATCCATCCCAGATAAGAAGCCTTCATGCGAGGCTAGAAGCCAATTTGCTGACTCGAGTGAGCCAAAGCCCCGAGGCGGCTTGCAAAAACAGATCCTCCTACTCCAATAGCTCATTAGTAATTATCACTGTCCGAATCTTGGTTCGATGAAGTACCTTGTGTGGACATGCCGTTTGGTCTGGAAGCTGCGGCAGCAGCACTCTTCGCGCGTCTCTTTTGCCTACGCTTCTCCTTCCTCTGACGATTCTTCTTGGAGCGGCGTTGCTCATGTTCTTCGGGCTCAGAGGCGGGGCCCGTGCCCTCGAAGAAATAGCTTGTCGAGTCCTGAGTTGAGGCCGCGTACGGGTCTCTCATAAGGAGCATCTCTTCCTCCGTGACGGGTGTAGCCGGCAGAGGCTTCAAGACTTCTTCGCGGGGGCGCTTGAACTGGAGCACGCGATCTCCAAACTTGCGGATGGTCTCGTCGGAAATGCGGAGAGGAGGGAGGGGGTTGGAGTTGGCCTCGTCGGGGAGCGTGTCAGCCACCTCACGCGCCGGGAGGATGTGCTCGTCGGGATCTACTTCCTCGAAACCGTTCCGGACAATGGCCTCCCAGTCGTCTGGGTATTGTTCTGCCAGTGTCAAGTCCAAATCTTCACCTTCGGAATCGTAGTCCTCCGCGTCTGCGTCTTCGCCTCCGCCCTCTGCACGACTCTTCTTGAACATCTCCTTCTTCTTTTGTCGTGCAGGCACCGTCCCGTCCAGGATGACGTTGTCTTCCCAGTGATGGATCGTAAAATCGATGCCCGTAAGATACGCTAGTCGCTGAACAAAAGCAACGCACTTTCCTGGCTTGTGAGGCACTCCACACGGTTCACGGGTAAGGTGAATTTCGAAGCGAGGCGCCAGACCCTTCGTTCGAAGACAGGTTTTGAGGTCCTTGAGATCTGGCATGGTGACGCGTTTGATCTTGCGATCACCGAATACATGCATCTGGAGCATCGTGTAGATTGCATACGCTGAGAGCTTCTTCTCCGTGTGGCCCGCAGCCCAGTTGCCGATATCGTCCTCAGTAGGCCCCTTGCCAGCGCCGTCGTACGGGGAGCCCATGTTGAGGCCCAGCAGCTCCGCAAGATGTTTGACGCGCTTGGTCCATCTAGGGTGATGAACGATAAGGTTGTGGTCCTCGGGTCGGGCCAAGTCGAACATGTTGCCGGACAGCGCCAGCTTCAACACCTGAAGGTCGCCGTGTATGTCACGATTGGCGAGGAAGGCACAAGTCTTGAGACTGAACAGGTGCTTGACTCGATGAAAAGACCGCTCTGGGGATGTGTACTCCGCGACTCCCACGGACTGCAGGACTTTGAAGGATAGTCCCGCTTGACGGTACAGGTAAAGACCGTCGGTGACTTCCCACACTGCGTTTTCCGTGCCGGCTTCCACCGCATCTGGGCGCAATTCCCCAACGCCTACTTGTATCATCGCGTCGAATCTGGCGTTGCTTCCTTCCATCCTCTTGAAGAAGAAAACCTTCTCTTGTGGTTTGTCGATGGGAATGATGGGGAGGTTGTCGAAAATGACGGGCTCGTCGAATTCCTCGGTCTTGATGATGCGGTCGGGAGTATCACGCTCCATCGGGTCGACCTGCTGAGACCCGGGCTGCTCTTCCATCTTGTCGGATTGAATTGATAATTTGGATAATGAGAATTGGCTGAGTGGTTGTGATGTGAGAGTTGCTGAGGTTTGCGGAGGCGAGCTGAGTCGGTAAGGTGGTGGTTTGGAGAGGGACGTTGTGAACAAAGAAAAGAGCCACCGGTGCGAGAAGAATCAGAGGATATCGGCGATCTCAATGACGGAAGGAGCGCGGATGGCAGTATAGCCTGGACGAAAGAGGGAGAGCAGTGGAAGGTGGTGAGGACTTCAAATTTGAGAATGTGGGGTCGAACGTGTGAAACGCAGAAAGGGTAAAAAATGACAACAGGGACCAGAAACTTGATGTTTCTCGGCGAAGGTGCTGATTGTTTTGAGGCGGTGGGTGGGAACGGGAAAGAATAGAGAGACGTTGAGGTCGTGGAGTTGTCGCCGAGAAAGTAGACGTCCAGGTCGCATTAGTGGCCCAATCCAATGAGGAAGCCACGGTGCAGGTAGAACAGGAGAAAGCCCCAGAAAGAAGAGAGCGCCTGCGTCTGTCAGAAGTAGACTAGTCTCGAGTTGCGTTGAGGATAGTTGATTAAGAAGAGAATATGGGTAGGTGAAGATGTCGACGTCGAAGACGAGGTGCTGTCGCCGAGAAAGCAGGAAACCCACAACTCAGCTAGGAAGTCGCGACGTGAGAGGATGAAGGAGAAGGAAGCGAAGAAGGAGAGAGAAGCGAGAGGGCGACCGTCAGGCTTCAGCAGGCTGGTGTGATGCGTTGCTCTCTGGGGGAAGGTTGACTGAGTCGAGGGGAGGGTGTGAGGGGCAAGTGGAGGTGGAGGTGGTATCGCGGAAAGCGCTCAAATATCGAGATCGCAGGAAGGATCTATTCAAACAGAAAGGTGCCTCAGACAGAGAGCTCCACAATTTGGTGATGCAGACCAAGAGATGGTGCGTTTGAGAACGGTCGGTCGAGAGCAACTGATCTCGCGATGTCTTGGTGGGGTTGAAGGATGCGGTCTCCGAGCGTCGAAGGCGGCTTCGAGTAAGGCGACTCGGGGCAAGAAGGAATCGGGAAGGCGCGATGGGATGAAATACAATGAGTTCGGGTAGCTCGCAAGCGCTGGTGTTGAGTCCGAGTCCGAGTCGACGAAGCTGGGACTGCACTCAACGGAACGGACCAGGGCAAGCGCCTCGAACTTGGCGTGATGGAGGGCCCTCCCGACTCGACGGAACAGGACATGAACCACAGCGACAGCAATCAGACAGCGGCAGACACTGGTGACGACACGCCCTCACTCGCCGACAGTACGAAACCGAAAGGCCAGCAGGAACACAAGTAACAGGCATGGAGGGCGCCATTCGTATCAAACACCGCACGATAGGACCACCAACACACCGAGAAGACGACAAGACATGCAGGATGGAAAGGTAAGCGAGCGGGGGGGACTTGAATTTGGGATATCCGGAAGGAAAGGCATTTTCCAACCAAGTAGAATAAAGTCATTACTCTCTTCTCAATCGTGAAAACATCCATTTTCAGACGCCTAAAACCCCCAGTGAAATGCCCATTTTTGATTGTCCGTGAAAGCCCAGAAAAGCCCTTGCCCTTGATTTTTTATTGCGACAGTACTTCGTCTAGAGGAATAATCTACTCGTCATCCTCCTCATCCTCCTCAGCCTCGGCGGTGGTCTGGGCGATACCTGGTGAAGCAAGTCAGTATAAACAGGGCCAGGATGCTTCTGAGTCAAGAGAGGGAGGGACAAGACGTACGGTCCAAGTCACGCTGGCCGGACTGGGTGATGCGGCGGCCACCCTTCTCCTCGTCCTGCTCAAGGACGCCAATCTTCTCGAGGGCCTGGCAGATCTTGCGGTCGACGGAGCCGGAGGCGTCGACGTGGTGGCTGGGGCGGACGCCGCGGTTCTTGGCGGAGCCGTGGACCTTGCGGAGGCGGCCGACACCGACGGTCTTGCGGAGGTAGATGTGGCGGGCGACGGAGGCGGCGCGCACGTAGAACCAGTCAATGTCCTGGGGAGGGAGCTCCTTGGCGGGACCGGTCTTGACGATGTCGACCCAACCTGGCAAGACGTGTGGTTAGCCTGCTGTCATCCTTCATTGCCCCATGCGTGGATGAGACGGTGGGGAGAAGGGGACAGGAACATACCGGGAATGGGCAGCTTGCCCTGACGCTTCAGGAACGCAGCGTAGGCGTTGATGAACTTTTGCGCCTGTCGCGGGAGAAAAAAGGACCAATTAGCAATGATTCCGTCATCAGAAGTCTTTCGACTCCCTCACGCCTGCTCCATTGTTCCTCTCATTTGTGGTTGGCCGTCTTCCTCCTTCGTTCCCGTGATGCGCAATGTTCCTCGCCGCGCAGACTGCACCTTCGAACGACCAGGTCTTCCTCCCAACCATCGCTCCATCAAACATGTCCCGCTCGTGGTCAGCGTCTCCGCGACACCCCGAAGGAGGCATGGCGAGAGGATCAGGTCGGGAGCCAGTCGTAGTCGGCCGTCTTTTCAGATGCGGCAGTGGCAGTCGTGCGCGGCGTCATCGAAACACACACATCTCGGTCGGAAAGACGGAACAACGGTTGGTATTTTTTCGAGATTCGAAAATCGGGCTTTTCTTCAAGGGTAGCGGTTGGAACCTACATCGACATCGCGGACAGAGACACCACCGGCCATTTTTGCGGTATTGATTGGGTTGGGTTGGGAGGGGGAGGGACTGGTACGGCGCTGGGCGTTTGGAAAAGAAGTTAGGCGATGAAGTCGGTCGGAGCAACGAGCAGCTTTTCGCGATCACCGAAAAAAGGTTTGGTGGTTTGGAAAATTGCGATTCGCGGGGGCAGGGTTGGAAAGCCCTTGTGGTCCGTGCATAGTATCACGTGGACGGAGCTTGTGGATTAGGTAAGATGGCATGCGCTAACCACAATTAGATGCGGCTTCGAGGTGGGGTAGGTTCTGCAGATTCGGGGCCGGCGTGAGAGATCGAAGATTCATGTTGTCAAGACCAGGGACTCGAATTTGATGTTGAGAGCCTTCTCACTAACGCTGTCATTGTCACATGTTACTCCTGCATAGTTGAGACCTGGATGGACACCTTCAATGCCACTCCTCACTCAAAGCTCAGCACGGCATCACTAGTCACAATAGTTGAATGGATGCATCAAGTCTCGAATCAATGATCATTATTACGTGCCCTGAAGGTAGGATGTAGAACTCCTGCCCATGCAAAAAATCCAAAATGCCTACGACGGGAATCCCTCAAACCATACAGCAGAGCAGGCTCACAAGGCCCAGGTATCATTCTCAATCCCAATCCCATACATATCCCATGTCCCATATCTATCCATTTTCAACGTCTAGTTCAGTTCATTTCAGTGCAACGGCTTCCGCCACCAGTTATGCTCCTAGGCCCAGTTGGCCAGGACAGCCATCACGCAGGCGCCGAGGGCAACGCAGCCGAAAGCAAAGAGCTGGATCTTGAGCGGAGAGTTGCGCATCTGGGGGTTGAACATGAACTCGTGCGCCAGCAGCTCGACGAGACCCGTGTACATGAGAATTCCGGCGCTGATAGAGTCGAAGATGCCGTTGACGAGAGTCTGCGTCTCGGCGCTGCTGGGCCTGGCGGCAAGACCGACGGCAATGGCGACGGGGGTCGAGAGTCCGTACAAGCAGGCGAGGATGTGCGGCCACCACTTTCCGTGCGAGGGCCACTGAGCGACAGCAAGACGGGAGCCGAGACCGAGGCCCTCGAAGAACTGGTGGAAGGTCAAGACGATGAGGAGGACAACGAGGTCATCGCTGGTGGCGAGGACGAGACCGATGAAAATGGAGTGGAACACAACACCGAACTCGAGGATGAAGATGGCCGTGAGCTGACCTGTGAGACCGGAGTGACTGTCTCCCTCGACGTGGTCGCGGGCGTGGCCAAGGTGGTCGCGTCCGCCGGGAGGGTAGCTGACGTCGTCCGGAAGTCCGGGCACCTTTCTGGGGTCAACGAAGCCGTTGCCTCTCTCGGCGTCGCCGTTGTCGTGGGGGCAAACCTCGCTAGCGCTACCGTCGGTGGCCTGGTCCTTGGACTTGACAGCGACAGCACCATTGCCGTTCATCTCGTGGTCGTGGCTGTGGGAGAAGGCGCTGCCGTTGGTCATGTTGGAGGCAACCATCTCGATGAGGAACATGACCATGACGGTCATCAGGCCGATGGCAAAAGCCCAGTCGTAGTCTCCGAGCCTGGGAGCCAAGCACTCGTTGTGAAGAGCCTCGACACCGGGAGCGAGCAGGTGCATCCAGGCAGTGGCGATGATGACACCGGTACCGACATACTTGAAGATGAAGAAGGTCATCTTGGGGACGTGCATCCTGGTGGTCCTGGCGAGGAAGATGGGCAGGAAACCGCCGAGAAGCGAGGCGACGAGGATGATGAAGATGGAGGCGATGCGCAGAGGCATGTTGCTCACGTCGACGGCGGCCGCGCCGCAGGCGTTGGTGGTGGCATCGGTGGCATCGGAGCCAGCGTCCTGGCGGGCAGCGAGAAGCCTCGCTGCAGAAATCTGGAGAGGGTTCATGTTGGTTGTTGTTGGAGGTGAATGCTATGAAACAGCAAGGGAGACAAGCGTCTTTTCCGAACAGATAGAAACCCTTAAGATGATGGCGGCTCAAAGATTACACGCGTTCAAGCCTTGGCTGCACCACGAGGTTGTCCTGGATGACGGGAGATTCGAACTGTGCGTTCCCGGGGGAATGGGTCAAGTGCCGGCAGGGTGCGTGACTTCGTGGTGACACAGAGAATGCTGAGCTTGTCGGGGAGTTGGTTGGCGGGAGTGAGAAGCAGCAAGGGACGATGAAGATCGTGTGGTGATGGATCCTCGCCTGTCTTGGCTTGCAGCTTGGCGTCTTGGTAAAGAGAAGATGAGGCTCTGAGGCGGACCTGGGCAGTATATAAAATGCGCCTTGAGCAGGGGGTCGTCCTCGAAAAGGTTGAAGAAGGGCGAGTTCGAGGTTTTCCTGGGCGGGGTGGGCGACAGACGAGAGGGTGGGTGGGTGGTGCGGCGCCGGTGGTGGGAAGAGATGTCGAGAACCCGGATGGTCGTCGGTCGCGGGGGTTCGTCGGTTTAGATGGACATAAGAGGACGGACACACCCCCCCGCTAACGGCAATGGACTCGACGAGGGAACGGGAGAACCACAAAAGATCGGGAAACCCGGCACCCTGCAGGAGGACAGGAGCAGGATCTTATTTCGTCGTCTTGTCCGGTTTATTTCTTGTGGTTCTCTTGTCGGAGGGGGACGCGCGAGACGGACGAGACGCAGACGACGTCAAGGCGCACGCAGCCGAGGCGCTTCTGTGTGTCCCGGGTAAAGTGGACAAGGTAAAGACGATGCAGACAACTGGAGCCGTCTTGGGGGAAGGACGAGCCGAAGTTGCTTTTTTACAGTTTGGAGATGTTTCCTGAAATGCTCAAGAATACAGAATCGTCTCAAGATAGAGTTTCGATGGTTGGGATGTCGTCGCTCGTGGTCGGGGAAAAAAGGGCAGAGAGAGGAAAGGGTGCAGGGAGTTGAGCTCCATGGTAGACGGCAGCGGCGCAGGTGGCTGCTGCCATGCGCGCAAAATCGTACACAAAAGTGAGGACCTTGATGGCCCGACGTTGGAAGGTCCCACTTTAGCAGCTGGGTCGTTACCTCACAGGCGCGCTTCCCTTATCAGCAGAGAAGCGAAGCGCAGCGCAGCGCAGCGCAGCGCAGCGCAAACGCATGGAACAGGACCAAGACACTGGTCGAGATACCACTCCCTGCAGCGCATGCCCGAAAACAGCAGGACATTGTTTATTTTTCCCATTGATGCTCTAAATTACGTCCTCGGCCCTATCGCCACATTCAGTAGAAAAACAGGGGAAACAGAACAACAAGATAAACTCTCTTTTTATCAGCGCATCTCTTTCCTCGTCGGCCCCCTCAAAAACTGGACATCACGGTTCAAGTCCCCACGAGTCCCAACAACTGCAGCTGTAGCCTGTGCAGCACCTGTGTGGTAGGAGCGTCAGCTTTGAAACTGGCTCCATCCCTGCTCCCAGGCGCTAGCTCCGCCGTGCCCGCCCCACCGTCCGTCGCCATTCAGATTTTTTGCACCAGAATATGCCCGCTCTGATTGGCCCGAGAGCTTGGCCATCAAGGTTCTCCGCACTAGCTTAACCATCAAGGTCCTCACTCTACTCATTATTTCCCGCGCAAGGTGTGTGTCATGCCTGGGTCACTCGCCCGACGACAGACAACCTACCTCCCCTCATGACTTCACACTCTGGCTGGTGGTGTCTCTGCTGATTGCGACTTGACGCTGCTACTGACTGGCTGCATGAAGGATAGAGCTGCGATGGCGGCGCACTAGATGTCATGTGCATCTGTGTCGGTCACTCCGCGGACTTGTGGTATTACGGTATGTTAAGTTGAAGTGCTTTCTTTATCGTTGCGATGGACGATTCAGGAGCTGTGGTGCTTTTGACTCGACGCGGGTCTACATTATCTGTACACAAAATATCATTCGCCCAGTTTGGTAGACGTTCCTTGTACTTGTCAGGCCTTGTGCATGGTCCTGCCGGACTGATGAAGCAGTCTGAGCAGTCCAAGACCACCGTCCACGACCCTGTCAAGCATGCACCACCCTATGCACGCAATAACCCCCAGCAGTGCCCAAGTCCTCTCCATCTTGAACCAACGAGCCATCTTCAAGTCGAAGAACCAACTCATCGCCAAGGAAGCTTGGCAGTCAGCTTCATCAACGAACCAAGCTTTAGCCAAGCCGGCCGTCTCCTCCACTGAAGGGTCTCCATGCATGGCTTGGCTGAGTCTTGAGAACATGGAAAGAGGAATCTCGAGAAATGAACCCTCCATATTGCTGCACAAACCGTATGGAGACTCTGTTGATGAGGAACTTTTGACCCTGGTCTCTGGGCGTAGCCAGCCAACCAGCCAACCAACCATACGCACACCCCCTAAGTGTGAGGCACGGCGTGGGCGACGACCGTCGTATCCCTTTCCATTCCAGTTCATGCAACCACAATATTTTCTCCCGCGCGCCGCCTGCTGCAGCGGCGTCACCTCGGGTTGCGCCCTACAGACCCAGTTCCGCAACGTCGGATCCTGGCAGCAAAAGGCAATAGCATTCTGCAGACTTCAGCTGTGCCACGCAAGAGAGGTACCACGCTTCACACTGCTGGATTGGTAGACCGAGGCCGTGTCGGGGGTTGAGACCGCTGCGTCGGAGCTCACGTCGTATCGGGTAATATTCTCTCCTCGTCGTCGCATCTCATCAGTGCCAACGTGCATAGTGGACGCCGCTCTCATGATGAAAACTGGATTTCCACGCCCAGGGTCCTGAACGGCGAGTCCAGCTTGCGCAGGTCAATCGCGCTGCCGAGGCTGAACAGCAGCGACTTCACCCTACCCTCCCACAGCACCCCAATCTTCATGTGCTGGTCGATCCGCGCCTTGATGACGCTGGTATATTCGTCGTCCACGGCACCCGCACCCGGTGCCGCTCCCGGCATCGTCCTCGTCGTCCCATCATCCACCGCCGCAGGATCGTCCAATCTCCACTCCATCTTCGCCTGAAAGCTGCGTTCCCTCGGCTTCTCCTTCCGCACATCCTCCACAACCAGCTTCGGCTTCACCTCGAGCGCCAGCGGCGGGTCGTCCAGCCGCCACTCCATCTTCGCCTGAAAACTCCGCTCCTTCTTCAGAAAATTTTCCGCCGAAAGCGCAGGATGCCGCTGCTGTTGCTGGTCGAGGTCGCTGCGCAGCAGATTCTTGCGCCACAGCTCCATGCCCACGGACCAGTCGCTCTCGTAGCTGTACACGTTGAAGTCCATCCTCGTCGCGAGGCTGCAGTGCCGGCCCGCCACGACGGCGTAGCTCGCGCTGATGTTGCCCATGAGCGGGTTCAGCGTCAGCGTCGCCGTGAGCGGCGTCCCGCGGTGCTCCGGCAGCGTCGCGAAGCGCCCGCCGAGGCTGACGCCGCCCGACTTGTTCAGCGTGCCGTAGTAGATCTCCCCGCCGGCGCTGAAGCGGCCGTAGATGCGCTCCTTGGCGTCCTCGGCCCCGGGCTTGCCGTTCGCAGGCCGTGTCGCCGGTGTCGGAGGCGGCGGCGGTGGTGGTGGTACGTCCTCCGCGTCGCCTCCAAAGTTGTACACGCCCCTGAAGCCCAGCAGCCCGCCGTCGGATGAGGCCAGACCCTCCACCGCGTATCGCCCGACGTCGTACTGCGCCAGGCCCAGCAGCGTGCCGCCGTTGCGCAGGTTCTTGCTCGAGACGGCGCTGAGCTGGAGCTGCAGCGCGGGGGACACGCGCTTGACGACGAGGGCTTCGAGGAGCGACTCGGGCAGGTAGAGGCGGCCGTAGAGCAGCGACGCGGCGGCGGGGCTGAGGAGCGGGTATGGCGTCGCTGCGGGCAGGCGTCGGGGGAGGTCGGCGAGCGGGCGGTAGGAGCGGAGGAGCGCCGGCAGGGGGACCGCGTCGGACTGCGGGGTGAGGCTCGCGCGGAGGGGCACGGAGGAGTAGAGGTAGGAGATGGAGCCGTCGACGACGCCCACGGAGCCGAGCTGGTACGAGGTCGCGTAGTGGGGGGTTGCGAGGGACGAGAGGGTGAGGCGGAGGCCCTGGGGTGTCGGGAAGTTGAGGAGAGCTGGAGATTGGGGGCTCAAGTCAGCCTGGTTGGATCCAAAAGCAGTGATTGGCAGGTTCGCGGGGACGCACCGTCGGCGGTCGAGTTGAGCGATGAGTAGGAGTTGTCGCGGTTCCAGCCGGTAGCCTCGTAAAAGGCACCCTGGACGTAGTTCATGAACTCGCGCATGGTGGGCGGGTGTGCCGTGTTGCTTCGCGGAGCAACGTGCTCTTGGGTACTATTGCGTCTGTGACATTTGCTGTGCTGTGTGGGTGAAATGTGAGGATTGAGATACCGAGGAGCTGGAAGGCTGTGATGATTTGACTTTGCCAATTGCAGTGTTGTCATGGGTGGGGCTGGCTTGTGACGGCATTGGGAGATTATGTAATCCACATCGCCGACGAATGCCGCCTCACGAGTCTTGAACAGTTGAAGCCGTTTACCAATGAATCGGGTATTTTGCTGGCCACAAACGTCTGGTTCATCTGAAATCATACCTGAATGAGTTCTGTACGTTTTCTGTTTACAATTATATAAAATATAGTCATTTTCATGTATGCTTCAATGTGGTATGATTTTAGACATTTATTATTTTCCCAATTCGATATCAGTAACATGCCACGCTTCCACGGAAGTTTTGCACATTATCTCGAAGATTCAACACACAACCCAGGACACGAAGCGTTTCTGAAACGAATTGACACATAATTCTTGAGCGTCATATCATGTAATGATCATTGCACTGCCTCACAAAAGACCATTGTGGCCAGCGACGCTCACGGCCATATTGCCAGCATGCAACCCAAAACTCACATGAGCCCAGCGAATGTGATGTCAAAGTCGTGCTGTGTTCCGACAATTATTGACTACTGAATGATAATCTAATATGCTCTAACTACAAAGAAAATCCGAAGAGAAGGCTTCAAAAAATGCTGCTTTTTTCTTGTTTCATCCAAGAGATGGGGATATCACCAAACCACCCTCCTAGGCTCCTCACTCCACTCCGCCTCGCCCTCGCGCCTCACCCATAACTCGTTATACCGCTGCCCGCTGTCGTCCCGATAGCACTCCGACCACACCTTGCCCGATATCCGCGCGTGGCGGGGCACGTCGCCCTCGCTGCGCACCACCACCTCCTCCGCCGCCTCCGCCGCCGCCGCCGCCTCCCTCAACGCGCCCTCCTCAATCTTGACAATCTCCTCCGCGAGCGCCGCGCACGCGAGACTGTCATACACAGCCTCCCGGCGCGGCCACCGCTTCAGCAGCGCGATCGCCCTTCGTCGGATGTCCGGGTTGCGGCACTTGACGGCCGTGTGGTACAGGCACGAGATGGCGCCCATATCCACGCTGAAGCGCCACTGCGGGATCTCCGTCGTCTCGATCAGCCGCTCCGCGAGGCCGATCTGGTACTCGAACTGCGGCACCATCGTGTCGTAGAAGTTCTCGCCCTCGGTGGTGTTGTTCTCGCCGAGGAAGAGCAGCGTCGCGCCAATGTGCCACAGCCGCAAAATGTCCGCGCGCGGGTCCGCCGACTCCTCGGGGTGCCGCGCGAGGTACTCGTTCAGCGCGTCCTCCCAGCGCCGCAGCGAGCCGAGCGGGTCCTTCTGCATCGTCGTCGTGTCGCCGTAGAAGTCCGTCGTGTAGTACGTGATGAACTCGGGGAAGATGTACGCCAGCAGCAGCACCAGCCCGTCGCGCGCCTCGGTCAGCGTCGCGAAGGGCCCAAAGTGCCCGTCCTCCGCGGAGACGACCTGCACGGGGATCGTCGGCGGCGACGGCAGCGAGCGCGTGTGCAGCGCCATGGTGATGAAGATGGGCTTGAGCGCCTTCTGGATGAAGCGGCCCTCGGGCGAGTCGACGGGGGTCATGCCGGCGCGCTCGGCGGGCGCGAGCGGGGCCGTGTCGGAGAGCCACATGGCCATGGTGTTGAGGCTCGTCTGCAGGTGGATGTTGGCGTCGGCCTCGGTGCCGCGCAGCCAGTCGAAGGCGATGCACAGCGCGGCGCAGGTGAGGGTGACGTGCAGGTCGGTCCACTGGCGGGCGTGGATGTGGCGCTTGAAGAGGTGCAGGGCCTTGGTGTACTCCTCGTCGGCGCGGCGGCACAGCATGACGGCGTCCGGGTCGGGCTGCCTGGCGACGACGTCGTTGCGGTAGCCCTCGTGGCGGGCGCCGAGGGCGACGAGAATCTGCGCGACGCACGGCTCGGCGTGCGCCAGCTGCAGGACGGTGACGGCCCAGAAGTCGTTGTCGAAGTAGCCGGCGAACTGCCGCGCGGACTCGGTCTGGAAGTACTTGAAGGAGCGCTCCGTCTTCTGGGTGAGCTTGACGGCGGAGGTGGTGAGGGTCGGGTGTAGGGCGACGGTGAGGTGCTGCTGCTGCTCGGCCGCCGGTCGCAGGGGCACGTTTGCCGCTGCTGCGCCGGCGCCGCCGCGGCGAGGCGGGTCGGGCCAGGTGCAGCCTGATTGATGTCTGATGCAGTTGTTGCACTTTGGCTTGGTCTCGTCACATTTCACACGCCGCGTGCTGTTGATCGCGAGAAAGTCACAAAGTCAGCCTTTGCCATTGCTGAAGTGTCTGCGCGCTCCATGTCTTTCCTCTTCTCTCTTTTCCCGTCATTCTCACACACGTGTCGCGTTGCCCGAAATTCCCTCTCATCGCAACTCAGAAACATGAAAAAGTGATAAAAATCCAGGGGGGGTTGCAGCCGCAGCGGGCCTGTCGGGGGAAAACACCACAGAGAAATGAGAGAAAAAGTAAAAAGGGTACACGGCGCGTGCGCGTGGGCGGGCGCGATGTGGCGACTCGACAGGAAGGAGCTTACCGGCAGGTCAAGCAGCCCTCTCGAGAGCGCGGGGTCGACTTCCTCTTCCTCGGAGGCGGCTTCTGCTGGAGCGATGCGGCGGCATCACGGCCGGTGTTGGTGATGGTGATGGTTGTGGTGGACGTCGCGGGCGGTTGGCTGTTGGCCATGATGGTAGCCGGCTGCGGTGCGCGCGCGCAGGAGGGGGGGGACCGTGCAGTGAAACATGAAAACCCTCTGGGACTACCATAGATAGAGATCTCGCACTATCTAGGTACGCAGCCAGATCTGTCTCTCCCCTCTAGGCTCTTCCAGCTACGGACGTGGCTAGCTTGTGAGAAAGGATCGAGGAGGGGGCCGGGCGAGATGTGACAGGAGCACCGCCGCTCCACTAATGACGCGGGAGAAAAGAAAAGAAAAGAGGAAAGGGGGATTCTTGTTTAAATTGTCAAGGGGGAGAGGTTGGTTGCGGGCGGCGGGCGACTAGCAGGCGAGACCCTTCGAAGGCGTGGGAAGGGGGGGAACGGGCAGTTTTAGGGGTTTGAGGGGGGAAACGAGAGCCCGGATTGCGGATGACCCCGGGCTGCCGGCCAAGCCATTCCCCGGCCCCGCACCCCGTCCCATGCGGACCAATTAACGGCGCCCGCTGCCCTCGAGCAGCCCCACAGTCGTCTGAGGAGGACAGGGTTGCCATTGGCCCGTTGCCCGCGCGGTGCGCCAGTTTTTGCAGCGCTCGGCCACCAACGGCGCTCATGACAATTTCCCCTTATTGAGAGTCTTTTTGCAGAGACTGCGAAAGATATCGCGCGGGCTGGCGGGCGGCCCGCTTGCTGCACGGGTCTGTTGGTTCTCATCGCGTGTCACTTGTCAATTGTCGGGCAGCAAACATCAGATGCAGTGTTTCGATCTCGGGAGGGTGGGGGCCGGCAGTCGACGGTAGTGTGCGTCTGCGGCGTCGACTGGAGACGGTGCCTGTCAGGTTACCTGTTACCTAACCCCGCGATGCAAGCTTCGTGGGGTCCTTTTCGTGAGACTGTTGACACGGAAACCAGCCAACACTCACAATTTTCCAGCAACGAGGATTGCTTTCACTACATACACGTGTTCGGTTCGATTTGGACTCGCAACAGTGGTTCCGTACGCATTGGGTAAGTGATCGAGTCGTTCAAGTCTCTGAACGGCAACTCGGCGGGGCCGTTGACATGCTTGCTCGGAAGCCGGGCGGATCTCCAAAGCCCTACCAGCCCACTGATGGACTCTTTAGACACGATTCAGGAGACGTTACATGAATCCGCTCTGGATCGTGTTTGAATCGTGAGCATTGGTGGTTCGACTATTGCAACTACGTCGCTTCAACGGTAAAGCATAATATTGTTAATATTAAGACAGACGTTCGATTCAGACATTGTGGTCCGGGTTGCGAAGACAAGGAAACTGAGTTGACAATAGAACATTCTGAGAGAGAAAAGTCTTTAGCACGTCCCCCAAGCAATCTTACTCCCTCTCACCACCCTCGACCGCAAAGTCCAACGAGTCAACATCCAACTCCTCCTTCCTCCTGCGAAACATAATCACAGTCTTCGGGTTGATCTGCCTCGCGACCCCCACCACGAACGGGTCCGCGGTGTTGCCGGGCGCCAGCTTCCAGTCGTACTTGAGCAGCAGATGGCACAGCGCCACCTTGACCTCGTTCGACGCGAAGAACCGCCCCGGGCACGCGTGCTGCCCGTGGCCGAACGCCAGGTGCTCCGGGCTCGTCGTCACCAGCTGCGCCTTGTGCATCTTGCCGGGCTCCTCGCGCATGCGCCGGAACCGGTAGATGTCGTACGTGTCCACGTCCTCGCCGTGGATCTTGGGGTCTTTCATTGCGGACGCGTCGACGACGACCCGCTCGCCGCGCCGGATCGTGATGCCTTCGTCGAGGGTGACGTCCTTGGTTGCGAGGCGGCGCATTTGGACTAAATAACTGCTGTCAGTCTTCGTCTTCGAGACCACGAGGTGGGAAGCAGTAACTTACACATTGAGTTCGGCTTCATCCGCTGCGTCTCCTTCAGCGCGCTGTCCATCAGCTTCATGTTATACAGCGCCGTCTTCCTCCACCCCTCCGCCTTCAACACCTGTACAACCTCCTCGCGCAGCGGCGTGATCAGCTCCGGCTGGTTCGCAAGGAACAGCATCGTCTGCGCCAACAGATCCGTGGTCGTATGAATCGCCGCAAAGCTCAGCGTCAACTTCCCAAACTCATCAGTCCAAAATCCAGCACCCAAGATCGACCGAAAACCGTACCTGGAACACAGCCGCGTCGTACGCCTGCCCCTTGCACTCCATCTCCGCCCACTCGATCGCGTCGTTGTAGCTCGGCGCCTCCCCCCCCTTGGCCGCCTCCCCCCCCTTGGCCGCGGCCTCGCGCTTGGCCGCGCGCCGCTGCTCGATCACACCGTTGATGAGCGCGCGCGCCTGCGCCAGGTGCTGCCGCACAAGGCGGCAGTCCGGGAGGAACCAGTGCACCAGGGGCCGCAGGGGCCGGGGCACGAAGGTGAGCTTCATCGCGGCCATGAAGGAGATGACGGTGTAGTCCTTGGTGACGCGCAGCCAGGCCTCGTTGCGGCAGAGCTCGTCGCCGAGGAAGACGCGCGAGGAGAGGCGCGCGACGAGGTCGAGGATTGCGTCTTTGGCGGGGACTGAGCGCCATTCTGTCGGGGAGACATTAGTTTGGAAGCGTCGGAAGGGAATTGAGACTCTTGCGGTGAAGGCATACCGGGGGACTCGCCAAAGATGTGGTTCGCTGCAAAGGCTGTTTCGAGTGGGAGCGGTTCAGTTACCGTGTCTGGAAAGTTCGTCTGGTCAGCTTGAGTGATTGTACGATAGCTAGATTGCACTAACTGAGGTACTTTGTAAGCTGCTTCCTCACAACTTTCTGCAAGATCTGAGAGTCGTGGTCAACGAAGCCGAAGGGCTCGAAACCCGCAATCCCATAATGGAAGTCCTACCAACATGTGTTAGTCTACCAAGATGCTCGACAATCAACCAAAAACCAGCATCTTGAAACAGCTGTATGATACACAATAATCCGAAAAGTACGTACCGCCTTGATAAACGCCCCAAAGTTCAAGTCATCCTCATTCCTGATACTGTGAGCAAATCGCGGAGGCAACACCGTCAAATCGCCGTTCTCCGACAGCACTCTAAACGGCTTGTCCGCAACCGCGGACTTCGCCTTGTCAAGGACGCTCATCCCCGTTTTCAAGAAGTCCATTCTTGCCAGCGGCCGGGGGCGGAGCCATGTCGGCGGATCGACGAAGGGGATGCTGTTGTCCCGTTTCGCGAGTTTGAAGGCGACGGATGTGACGAGGACCACGAGGGAGGCGGTGATGATATAGCCGTGCGGTCGCAGCTCGAGGCCCAGCGGGAGGGCGGTGTCTGCCCACGAGGACGGATGGGCTACGGGCGATGAGGACGCCATCTTTGGTGCTTGATGGAGGTGTTGGTGTCAGTGATTCTGGATTTGATGAAGGTGGAAAGGCTGTTGAATGGATTATGTGAGGGATGAGTAAGAAGACCTTGGCTGTTTGAGAGGGGTTTCCTGCTTTTTAAGGATGCTGAAGTCGACTTCTACTTTCGCTGGCGTGCACAACCGCGATGGTCTTCATTCTCACGGGAGCCTTTCACTCCGAGATATGCTGCAGAAGCTGCATTAAGAGACGGATTTCGGGCAGTATAACTAGTGGTGATTTCTGTGGGTAGCATCATCTACAGTAAGACCCTGTTTGTGATGCGCCACTCGCGAGCAGCTGTATCACGGTGCAGCGACACCCCCACCTATGCAAGACCAAGTTCGGATGACAGGCATTGACATGAGCAATATCTTTGAGATGATTGGCTACGCCCCTCAGAGTGTACCAAATCAGGCATGTGGAAGGTTCACCGGCCTTGGTGGAACGTGCGTGCTCCCAGCTACGACATCCTCAGATGTCATGGTTGAGGGCGAAGGATGAACGGAGTGCGGCCCCAACCCAACTGCCGGCGGGAGATCACCTACGATGCTGCGTCATCCGTCAAATCGATTGGATGCTTCGACTGCAAAGTATCACCGCGTTTTACGAAAAAAGCAAATCCAATGGATTTCGGCTTTTCAACCGCGTCGGGGCTTCGCTTCTCATGCGTCGGATTTTCATTCTCAAGATATCGGGGTTTCAACCGTGATACATCGGGTTTCCAACACCATCCATCGGACTTTCAACCACCCCCAACATCGGGATTCCGAAGTTCATTTAAGCACCGGTGTGGAGAGCATGCACAACCGTGCCAAGCCAAGGCAGATCTGAGGCGCTGCGGATGCCCCTAACCCATCCGCGGTCTGCGGATCTTGTTATCGTATAAGATTTACGAGGCCAGATTTGCACAAGAACGAGTCAGGCGCAGAACTGCAAAAACCATCCATCCCTCCCGCACATATTTATTCAGCGTTGATGAACTTGTGGCTATGAAACTCAGCCTAGTGGAGAAACCTCCGCCTCCGCGGTGAACAATGTCTCAACGCACTTCTTGGTACGCGCTGCTGTCGTTTCTATTGGTCAAGTAGCGGGTACCCCCGTCAGCGGGACGGCAATTAAGATCATCCCGGAGTGCGGCAAGGAGCCGTCGGAAAGTTTGTCTTGACGTCGCGCACCGGGGGAGGAGGGGATAAGTAATGGACGCGGTCATCAGTACCTACTAGTCTACATTCTACTTGCTATCAAAAATCAGCACCGCGACAACAACCTTCTTTTCGTTGACAATCTATAATCACGGCAGGGAAGTTATCTGGAATTGAAGAGAACTGCGTTTGGCAAGAGAGCAATTTGGATTCCTCCGCGGAAAGGGCGGGCTATTGACTTCCGGAATGGCGAAGTGCACAGAACACCCGCTTAACGTGCCCAGTAAGCTACCCACAGAGGATGTTGTCTTCACAGAAGGAGCATATCTAACGCGTCGCTTTCAAAGTCGTCGAGCAGAAGCTCACGAGCGGCATCCGCGTCCACGGTCTCCTACTCTCCCTCTCAACCTCCGCAACTATCGTAGCATGTTGCCTCACAGCCTGGCAAGTCTTCCAACACGCCAGACACTACACGAAACCAAGCGAACAGAAACAGTAAGATCCCCAGACAGTTGCGTCAAAACTCGCAGCTGACACCAATCGCCCTCCCAGAATCATCCGAATCCTGTTGATGGTCTCAATCTACACCATCGCCTGCACCCTCAGCATCGAGTTCTACAAGCAGCACGTCTACCTCGCCAGCATCTACGAGTTCTACGAGTCCCTCGTCATCGCGGCCTTCTTCCTGCTGCTCTGCCAGCTCCTACACCCGGATCCCACCACGCTCCGAAGGGCGTTCTCCCTGGTCGAGCCGAAGCCGTGGATCCATCCGATACGTTTCCGGGTGGTACACATCGGGCGCCGAAAAGATCGGAGCATGGACGGGTTGAAATGGTTTAACGTACGTTTCCAGATGTTCTCTATGGTGGGAGGCACAGCTGACTTAACAAGACCATCTGTTTCTGCGTCTTCCAATTCTGTATCGTCAAGTTCCTCGGCGCTCTTGTCAAGTGCATTACTGAGGCCGCGGACGTGTACTGCGAGGAGTCGAGCAGCGCTAGTCATGCCAAAGTCTGGGTACGTTAACGTCCTCCGCAAAGACACCAGGAGACTCAATCGCTGGTTGTGATGTAAAGGTTATGGTCATTGAGATCCTGTCGCTGGTAACGGCGATGATGTGTCTTCTTCAGTTCTACCAGCAGACCAAAAAGGAGCTTGAGGCCCACCAACCTCTATTGAAGTTCCTCGCCATCAAGCTTGTGGTCTTCCTCTTCTACGTCCAAACCGTGGGTCACACACCTTCAAACAGCTCTGCGCTACATCCTTCCCAATGATCGTCGCTGACCGCCCTGATAGTTCATCTTCAGCTTCCTAATGAAGGAAGACGGCCCAATCAAACCCACCGCGACAATATCCTACCCCTCATGGGCCGTCGGAATCCCCAACACAATCCTCTGCTTCGAAATGGCAGCCGTCTCCATCTTGCACATCTTCGCATACCCCCACGAACCATACCGCTCCCGACCCGACACGAAAGACGACTCACACAGCAACGGCAGCGCGGTTCGCGAAAATGACCAGCACCCCCTCCACCAAGTTCTAGTGACGCGCAGCCACGATGGTTGGGCCCGTCAGCACGATGAGCCCGTATGGGACGGAACGCAGAGTACACCAGACACACGCGCCCCCGCTGCCGGATTCAAGTGGAAGGCGCTGGTGGACGCGCTCAACTTTGTCGATGTGGTGTCTGCCGTGGTGTCTGCATCGCGGTGGCTGGTGGCGGAGCGACGGAAGGATGCAGCGCGGACTGCGGTGGCGGTGGAGGACGAATGTGACTACCCGTACGGTGCTGGGGATGTCAGGAGGAGAAAGACGGGCGATCTCTCGCAGGCGTTGGATAGAGCTCAGGCGCAGACGTCCTCCACGCGGTTGGGATGATAGCGTTCTCATGAATCGACAGGAGCAAGTCAGAGAACCTGAAACGAGGACTTTTCACAACAATCGAATAGTCGCCAACTGGCCGAAAAGAAGAAACGCTTTGATTTTAACCATATGAATAGAATCGAACTTTTGTTTTGCTTCCCCCAGGCTGCCTTTCATGAAGCAGCCCACGCCGCTACCTTTTTGAAAATGAGCTCGCCGTCCTCCTTGCTGTCGTTCATCTGCGCAAAGTAGCGCTGCAGGTCCTCCTCCGTCGGCAGCGTCTGCCGGTAGTACGCCACGTCGTGGTCGAACAGCTGCCGCGCGAGCTCGCCCTGGATCTCCGGGTGGCCCTGCATGGAGAGCACGAGCCCCGAGTCCGCGAAGAGGATCTCGTTGTCGGGGGCCAGCGGCCTGAAGCCCGCGGGGACGTCCTTGACGAAGCGCTTGTGGAACTTTGTGATTTTCTTGAGGGGTGGCGGTGGGGGTTAGCGCGCTCGTGCGTGGAGGGTGCTCGGTGTTGGTGGGACTTACGATGGAAGTCTTGCCGAAGAGGGCTTGACCGTCTTGGTTGAGAGGGAGCTCCTCGACGCCGACCTGTCAGAGATACATTGTTAGCCCCGGGTCCAAAAGTTTTACGTTTTGAACATGGAGAATGGCGTGAACGTACCCTGGGGAACTCGAAGCTGCCAATAGACCCAGACAACGCGGTAGCAATAGCCTGATGCCCCCAGCACACTCCCATAAGCTTCGTCCTAGTGATGGGCTGCGTCGAGACGACCCCGCGGATCCACTCAAGCACGGCGTTGACCCAGGGCTCGTAGCACGAGGGGGCCTGACACAGGTTGCTCAGGCCGCCGGTGATGATGATGAGGTCGTAGTTGGCGGGCTCGGGGAGGTCTCGGATGTCTGCCATGGGCTGGTAGGCGTCGACGAGGGCGTCCGGGACGTGGCGGCGGATGTTGTCGCGGAAGGACTGGACCATGCCCCTGTGCTTGGGCTCCTCGAGGTCGTACGCCTTGACGATGGCGACGCGCAGGGGAGTTGGCATGGAACCCATTGTGAAGATGGCTGGTGGGAGTGGGTGATCTTGGTGCAGGGTTGTTGTTGTGTAAGTGGTTTGTAACAGCTTCAACGGGCGATTCCAAGACTTGACGAGAGGTTGAAACAAGAAAGAGAGATGAGCAGAGCCACGGTGACTGAACGATGGTGGTGTGCAGACGCCGTCTCTTATGCCACACGGGCGAGGTGGGTCTCACGGTGGCAGATAAGCTGAGAGCTGTCTCCGCAACGGCCTCCGGCTGACATCGGGGCGTCCACATTATCTCCGGCAATCGGTCACTTGGGTTGAGGCTAGTCATGAGGCCCCCCGGGAGCACCGTCCCCCTTGGAAATATTACTAATGAAATCGCAGCGTTGCGAGAGTTGCTGGCAGCCCGAAGCCCCGTCCACCGCTCCGGGCGATTTCGGAGTGCGAGGGGCAGAGGCAGGTTGAGGGGAAAATGGATCGCGGCAGTCTATTAGACAGCCAACCGCCTGCTGCAACTTTCAAACACGGATGTTCCCACGTGAATCCATGGTCATGCTGACCGTCTCTCATCCCCTCTTGCGGACATGGATCTCAAATGCTCGCCCCCGGGCTGGGCACCTCACTTGGTGCACCCGTCAATCACGCCCTGCATGAAACTCACGCCTCCCCCCCTGCTCTGTCTGCCCCCCAAAAAAGCATCATCAGCCGCCGCGAGCCAAACAAAATGTCAGCAAACGCGGTTATCTTATCTCTCGATATCAAATCCCGTCAGCGGTGGACCTGGGCAGCCGTTTCCCCAGACTTTCTTATACGTACCTTTAACACGGGCGCGGCTGGACCGCGAATCACAGGCCGCACTCCGATAAGGGTCGCCCGATGGCCCGTCCGAACCTCAGTATTGGGCGCAGGACCCGCCGGAAATGGCGGCCGCCGCGTGAGCGTGTAGGGTCTTATTTCCTGATCCGGAAGGGTTTGCCTGCGCGCCGCCCCGCTCCGAGCGCACTGAAGAGGCCGGGGGCGGGAGGGCGTCTGCCCACGTGTAAGTGCAGCACCGGCCGATGTTGCCATTGCAACTTGCGATCGCGAGAGAAAACCAAAAAAAAAAAAAAAACACACTTTACCCCTCCTCTTCGCGCTCGCAATTTCCAGGTGGCTTGCATCCGAGGGGACACATGACTCCATCTGAGGTGCTTTCTCCGACTCAGGAGCACCAGGGCGCTCGGATGGCCCCCTTTCGCCCACACAGTGCTGGCAGAAGCCCCCCCGGATAACGCTTGGAGGCTTATTCTTGTTACCCCCATTTTACCTAAGGGATTCCAGCGCACACAGCGAAAAAGCCGCCGACAGAGGCCACATGATGCTTCAAACCCGTCCACGACATCAGGACATGAGTTGCGTCCGCCATGAGAAAAATTTTTCTTCTCTGCTCCTCCTCTTCCTCACCGTCCTGCCGCATCATCCCTTTAATTTATGACTCTTCCGTGAGTTTCCGAATGATCCCCCAGCTCCATACGCAGCACTGCCCCTCAGCCAACTCAGCCAACTGGACGAAGCATACGACTCCATGTGCCTCCTCGGTGTTCTCTCCATGAGCCAGCCGTAGATGGAGTTCTGCTCCAACTCGAAAAGTCGTCGTCAGTTGAAAAACACTGACAACCTTTCGACGACCGGGGCCCCGTCCACGGACCCATGCACATGCTACCCTGCTGCAGAACCTGAAAGCTTCTTCCAAGCTTTTTTTCTTCGGCAAGCCGTCTCAACACAACAGCCTCTCTGCTGACCCCAACCACGTTGCATGGGTCCTTTTCGAAACCCCTACATCCCCCGCAACCTCTCGCAGAGCCGCTCGTCATTGGATTTCCCGCAACGCGCAACTGCGGTGTGTTCAATTGGGCGAGCTGGGGGACAGAGTTGGCCAGCCAATCACGTCTTCGCTTCCGTGGCTCAGTTGGAAGAGCGTTGGTCTCATAGCAATTGTCTATGACTCTGCCCCAGGTGGAGACATCCAAAGGTCGCAAGTTCGAGCCTTGCCGGGAGCACTGTGGTTTCTTTTTGATGTGCATCTTCGTCTGTTCGCTTCCGAGGATGAAGTCAAGTCTAATCGAAGAGCTCAGTTGGATTAGTCAAGGCAACCGACTTGGATTGATGAGACTTTCGCGATAAGATTCATTAACAATAATCGCGACATCAATATCTCACATACGCAGACTGAGAAAAAAACCCCGATTGCTTAGTGAACAGTCAGGGGTCCTTTTGCGATTGAGTTGCACGTAGACCTTGAGGCTTCAAGACATCATTTGCTCAGCAGGTCCGATCTTGCGTCTTTCACCACGATTGACAGATGGTTGTGGCAGGCTTAACCACGCTGCTGACCTTGGGACAGAAATCTCTTCATGCCGTAGATTCAATGTGGACTACCGCTTTTCAACTTCGCTCGCTTCTGTGCTCAACAGCTTGGAAGTTGGGGCAGGCCACCAACCACCGTGAAACCCTTTCTTCTCGACTGAGAATTCAATGACTATAAAAAGATCACAACCCAAAATTCTCGTCCTCATACCTACAACAGTCCCAGCAATAGCATCATTCGCTGGCACTCTGCTTGATGTATCCATGCTTGGTTGAGACCAAGTGATCCACGCCTGGCGCGGTTGTCAACAGATGTTGTGATTACCGCTCTACACGCCCCTGGACCATTGATAAATAAAAAATCATAACGTTATTGTAGATCTGGAAACCTAATTGAGGATGATCGCAACGAGAAAGAACTTGTCTGTTGTCCTCAGTCTAAAACCGGTATCTCAGAGACCTTTCAATAACTGCAAGAAGAGCTTGACAGCTTCAGATGAATATTCTTAATCATAAGACTCCACTGAAACAACGGCTCAACCTTTTAGGCAACCTCGCGAGTGCATCGTCGAATTTCCCAGTACTTCAACAAGCTATCATCTTTGGAAGAGCCTATCGTGTTTAGGGAGGCTGAGGGTGGTAAAAGTCGACTCCAGCCATCGTGCGGAGGATCGTATGAGTGTCAACGCTGCGCGTAGAAGTAGCGCAAAGGCTATAGTGTCAAGCCGCGTGTCGGGTCTTCATTAAGCTCGTGTCGGAACCCCTTCAAGAGACTTGGTTCAAGAGGCGTGCGAGGTCGTTACTGGCAATATGGAAGCACACTACGAGGTCTGGTTGCACTTCAACCCGTAGCACTCGGTCTTCTACTGATAATTTGCGCACTTAACCCTTCGCAACCCGACATTCGACTTCAGCATCGCCATTGAAAACGACTTGTGGCAAAGAACCCCTGGAAGTTTCAATCCAGAGACGGATTTCCAGATGAACAACAGAAAAACCCAACAAACTATGAATGTGATCGAAATTCCAATGGCTGGACTGCATGCCGTGGAGGAGAAGACGGACTGTTTGCGAGACTGTCTGAATACGCATCTTCGGCTATGGACAAGAAGCCGGAGGTAGCCCACAGCCAACACTGGCGCCTTCCGCTGAAAGCAGATACCATCCGCAAGACGACCTGGACATAACACTGCAGGCTGCGCAACGCGAAAAATGGAACACGACCAGGACGAGAAGTCCCCTTCAAAAGCTTTTATACATGATGCAGTCGCATTGGAAAAGCCGCTCATGGGAAATATCCAAACGGAAAAATCTGCCGGAGCAGTAAGGGATTCCTGAAACAGATAGCCTCGATTTCATGGCCGTGGCTTCATCTTATGTTATGGGAGGAGCAAAGACTATGGTATCATATGTTGTTTCTTAACTTTTGTCTTCGACTTTCCCCCAAAGTGCGGGTGGATCAGATACCTTATCGCATTTTCAATTCGTTCAACTGCTCAATTCGCTGTGCATTACGTCGAATATTTCGCCTAAAACTTACCAAATTGTATGGCTATACCTCTTACGTTGAGAGACTTCCCTCAAAGGCCGGCTCCTCGATCCAGGAAGAAATCATTGTCTTTTGAGCATGCAGTATACCGTATACAGATAGCTGGCCTGTCGAGACAAGTTGCCTGAGTGGGGTATATGCGATCTCAATTCCCCCAGCTGGAAGCTACTAGCCGTCAACACCTCACTTTCGAGTTCTTGGCGCGTCTTTGGTCTGAGTGCGAATAGGCATCATCAGCAGAGAGGTCTAGACTCGTGATTTAGACGTGCCAAGTGACCTTTACATCACGTATTGCGGCGCCCAATTGGCACACATACCATTGTCATTAGATCTTTTGATACTACTTTACTCAAAGTCTGCTACAAATGCTTTACATCTCCATCTCCAAAACTCTGTTCTTCCGTGTACAAATTTCATTCATAGACAAACACTCCCGACCCCTTTGCCCCACGGTCAAAGGATGTCCAGTATCTGTCGAGGTATTCTTTTGATTCAATCGAGTGGCAGGTCCGATTGGTGACTGTTGTCGCATAGGAGGTCAAGCCAGCTCCCCGAAGCCGGTTGAAAAGACTTGGATTCGCGACACCACCAACCCTCCTTCCAATCATCCATTTTCCAGTATTTGTGCTCTCTGACCAATGCCTCTGGGTCCAAAGCTTTGCCAACATCGAAGTTGCATCTGACGATGGAGTTCCCAGATTTAATATCGCGAATTGCTTGAGGAGAGTCCTCAAACAAGTACCACATGTTGTCTCTGCCGCAGCATTCCCCAAGGGCGCGTGACCGGAAGTTGTGCCTTGGGTCGCTGCGCCTTTCACTCCAAGACAACGCAGGGAGAATTTTGCGTTCTAAGCAGAGGTCAACGGCCGCCTGCCATGCGGCATCCCGTTGAACGACACTTTGAAAGATCCGCGGACAGACCGAGTCTCCCTCCAAAACCAAAGAAAACGAGCCAGCCGGCATGCCGGCGCGTTCGAGCTCAAGCGCTTCAAGCACCCACACCGCCACACAGTCTGAAATTGATCGCGCAGGGAGATAGTCCCCTCTTTTGGTAGGCACAGTATGCCCAGGTTGCCTATTTCCAGTCATAGATTGGAAAACAGTCCGCCACATATTGACTCGACGTTCCACACGAAGGCGCGGGTTTTCCTGACAGTATGGGATAAGACCCAAACCGTGACTTTCAGCACGACCAGCGGCGTACCGGTTTTCATCGAGGACGATATTCCGTATGCTTAGGCGACAGGCCAAGGGCAGGGATGCCAGGAAACGTATAGCGACAGCTGTGGCAGGGTAGTGGTGCTTGATTTGACTCTTGTCATAGGGATCGTCATTGAGGCTGGAGTCCCATTCCTCAGAGAAGTATTCCTCGAAAGGGTTCCCCAGACTTTGTATCAAATTACTGACAACTTGAGGAGAGGACGGAATCATCCATGGGTCGGGGTTGACGTTGACAAGGCTTGCAATTTGGGTTTCCATAAAACGGTATTTACTCCAACCCGTTTCGAAGAGGGTGAACTGTTCCTCACCAAAGCGATGCCTGTGCTTCAGAAGAGTCTGTAGAACAGAACGAACCCACTCGCGCGAAGTCGAGGGTGTTTCGCCGCAGGACCCTGGAGGCCCTAATGTTGGCATAGTTTTTGGAGCCCGCTCTCGATGACCATCCTCCATGATTTGCCAAGCGTTGGGTCGATGCCTGAGCAAATCCATATATGGTGCAAATTTCGGGTTAATGCCTGATAGTTCTTTCCAGATGTCTTCGGTGATGCTAAGAACATCCGGAAAGATCTCATTCACCTTGTTATCGCGACGGCGATGTAGGAGATTCAGGAACGTATCAAAGCGTCCGGCTGTGATTCGATGCTCCTCAGAACAGACAGACGAAAAGTTGAGAATATTGGATGACAGAGCTATGCCCCTAGCTTCCCTTGCCACACGCTTGCAGGTGAGCATAAATGTCAGATCAATCGAATCCCCATTGGCGCACTTGAGCCTGTTACTATCAAAGTCTGAGATGTAGCCGCCATCGGAGTAGACGCATTGCGCGTAAATCAAGTCCCGTACTTCGCGGGGAAGATCGAAAAAAATGAATCATGATATTGAGCGTCTATTGGATGAATATTATCAATGGGAGTCGGAGTGTACGTGGTGTATGGATTGAAGCAAAACCAGACAAGGGTGCATGGACCATGGAGTTGGCGGGCTAGGTAAGCTTTTAAAGACAGGAGATGGAGCGGATAAAGCTATCTCCGAAGAACCCGGAGGCCCCTCAAATAGCTTGTGAGTGAAAACCCAAAGTCTGCGACTGACGAAGGTTGCATGCATAAAGGCAGCCACAGCATCACTAAAAATATGATGGAAACCGTTTTGGGGACCAAAGAAACCCTTAATATTGAGAGAGTTTCGATGGCACACCCTGTAAGGAGTTACAAATGAGATGAATTCAATTAGAGCACTTCGGCCGGTGCCTTGTCCAGTAAGAAGATCGCAGTATACGTACCTAGAGGCTCGAAATAACTGTTCGCGCCGAACCAGACTGTAGCCGCTCTAGAGGAAAAACTTGGCTCCAGTTGTCACAAATCCGAGGAGGGGGCCTGACCGCAAGCGAATACATCCGGGCTGGACTTGCATACCATTATGGCTCTCGGTCTCGTATTGACTGACAGAGATTAGTCCACGCACATAGTTCAAGGTATGTGTAATATACCGAAGGCTTCATTGCCAACAAGGTCGACGGCATCGTCCGCGTGACTCACTGCGCTGACGAACATCAATCATTTCCCATGAGCAGACCCAAAAGAAAGAACAAAGCGAGAGGAGAGAGAGAAAATAGAGAGAAAATAGAGAGAAAATAGAGAGAAAATAGAGAGAAAATAGAGAGAAAATAGAGAGAAAATAGAGAGAAAATAGAGAGAAAAAGAAAACGGAGAGGGAAAAAAGAAAAAAAAAAAGAGACAAAAAAAAATGTTCCTAGGGACACGTACTAGAGATGGCTTCGCAAGGTCTCCAGCCACGGAAAAGCTTATCTTGGCCACGTACTTAACGCCGCTGCCTGGAGAACATCGACGCCCTTCAACATACAAAGCTCTGAGGATAGTATGACTACCATTCGAGAGTCAGGGAATTACAAAGGCCTAAGACCATATCTCATACTTGTAGTAATATTCTGCGTCTCAGTAATGAAGGCCGACGTCTGGGCCGCGACCCACGCCCATCTGCCTCGCCAAACCTCACCGGAAGAGGTGGCTACTTTTGCCGCTATGCCTGGCCATTGCTCTTGAAGTACTCTGACGACGTGTTTAGTAGGGCGGCTTAGCCAGTCAGTTGGCAAGGTCCAACTGCTGCAGTGTCAGTCAGCCGAAGACCATCTTCTCACTGCGGATTGTGGCTCACTGACGTCGTGGGAGTTGCTGACGACTGTAGAACTGCTTCGAGACCAATTAGTTTCGGGTCACTCTCTCAGGAGTTGGACGAACAGTTCCTACCGAAGACTTAAGCCTAGTCGATAGAAGGCTTGGTCTGCTTCCGTCGGTCAGTGGAGTGAGAACACATCAACATCGCGGGAGTTGCTCACTAGCGACGGAACACTACCAGAACTAGCCATACGCAGAAGATGAAAGATCTCCTTGGTTCTCCATGACGGCGAAGAGCTCTCGCCATCCTCCTCCTCCCCCTGCAAGTCATCAAATAATGGGCTCAGGACGTGTTTCGTGGTCCATTGGAACTGTGGAATACCAAAGTAAGGGATGGCGAAGTCGGCAGCAACCCTGGGTCGATGATTGACGAGATTTTCGAACGTCAACTCAGGCAAAGCCTTCCGGAGGTGCTTGCGGGCGTCCTCCAACAGTTTGCAGTGGAGGAACAAGTGCTTCGCATTGTGCGCACCTTTGCCACATGGGCACATGTGAGACGGGGCCAACTAAGATTCAGAAGTTAGCAAGAGGAAGCCGGTGGGTTGAGGAACAGGCATAGAAAGAAGAACAACTTACCCCCATGAAGTGTAGTGTTGCGTTCAACCCATTGAAGCCCGTCCGTATGTGGAGCAAGATTGTGCTCTGAGCCTTGGGCATGTCCACCCAGATCTTGAGATTGTGCTGCCCCCAAATTCCTTGAATGGCCGGGCAGTTTTCGATGAAGGCAGCAGCTTGGCTCAGGTAACGGATGACGAACTTTTGCCAGAGGTCCTGCGACTTGAAATGTGACATCTTCTTCACGACGTCCCTGATGAGCTGTTTCCGCCTCAGCCGTCGCAGGGTAGTATTCTTGGCGAGCTTCGGGTCCGCTCTGATCCGCAGCTGGAGCTCGTCATCCGCCACCATCCAGACCAGAGCCTTGGCCTCGCGGTAGGCGACATTCAGCGGGTGCGCTTCCATAACCTCAGCCGTGACGCCACGGCGGTTGGGCCACAAAAAGCCAGGTCCGCAACAGCGCTTGGCCCTCGGGCGTGTCGATGTTCGTCGCCCGGTGCTTCATCGCACATCCAGCGAGAAACACGCAGAGCTTCTCGACGAAGAACTCCTTGCAAAGGATGTCGCCCGATACGCGTTGGTACGCACCAAAAAATTGCTTCAGACACTGGGTTTGCTCAGTCTCCAGCTTGTTGACTAGGGCCTGGCATAGTGACCACTTGCACCTAGTTCCTTTGGTCCTGCGGACCACGTACCAGAGGGCGCAGGCGTAGGCAAAAATAGGCCTCACGCTGGTGATGTATTGGTGTCGAAGCTTCAAGACATCCGGGCCCCAGGTAGATCCACAGACACGCTGCATCTGATACATCTTTTGCCTGACCTTGGCAAGGGTCTGTAAACAGTAAGTTAGTGATAGAACAGGAATCTGGTTTGAAAGGGTGAACTTACTTACATGTGCGATGTGGACGTTCCGCTTAAGCTGATAATCCAGATGCAACCCGAGTACTTTTATTGCATCGCCCTTGGCCTCTGTAGGAAACCCCGAAACATTCGGCATGACGTTGACGATGGGCGGGGCTTTGCGCGACTGGCACAAGTGGATGACCTGCGTCTTGTCGGCACTGAATTCGGTGCCATGCAGCGACGTGAATCTCGTCAATCGACGGTACACCTGTGCCAATGCCTCGCAATTCAACTCATAGGAAGAGGAAGCAAGCAGAATGGTGATGTCATCGACGTAACCTGTGATGACCAGGTCGAAATGTTGGAAGATGGTCATATCGGCCCTGCTCTCTAAAGTCCGGCTCTCCCTCAATCTCCTGAGAATGGGTATCGTGAAGAACACGAAGAGGATAGGAGAGAGGGGGCTACCCTGAGGAACACCGATCTTGATCCAAAACTTCTTCGAAAGCTTGCCATGTAGGCGAACAGTGGTGCTGCGTCGAGAAAGGAACTCCCAGATAAACTGGATCATCCAAATCGGAACTCCGTACTCAACAAGGAGACATAGCAAGTGGTAGTGAACGACACGATTGAAAGCGCCGGTCATGTCGAGGGCAGCGACTGTAAAACAGATACTCTTGACAGACCAATTTCTGTATATGGCGTTGATGATGAACTCAAGGGCCTGTGTAGTGGCCTTTCGTCGGAAGCCAAGTTGCTCGAACGGCACGAGTCCGGATGCGTCCAGCTGATCCGTCAGTCATTCCGTAAAGAGCTTCTCCAGGACCTTGCCAAAGACAGAAAGCAGGGCAATCGGGCGATAGCTCTTTGGCGAATACTTCGGCTTCCGAGGTTTGGGTAGCATGACCGTCACTGCCTCCTTGAACCCCTCCGGGTGATGGGAGAGATCTAGGCGGGCTTGCACAGGTCGTTCGAACACAGGCGTGATGAATTCTCTGGGGTCTTCTTCAGAGGGGCAGCAGCATCTTCCGTGCGTCGATCGAGATACCGCACTTGCCCTTGGCCTTGTGAGCAGGCATTCTCGTATAACGCCGCCATCTCCAGGCTTCGACCTCTTTTCCGCCGAATTGTCTGCACAGGGATCAGGGGATGTGGCCAAACACAGGGGAGCTTGGCCAGCGAACGCATGGTCCGTGCAGATCTCAGGGCCGTGGACGTTCGTCCAAAGTACCTTGCACAGTACGAAAACTGCAGGTTGACGAAGTACAAACGTCCGCACTGTCAAGATAAGATTCCTCAGCAGCGCTCCATCCAAAAAGCGAATCCGCAGGATTTCGTCGCTCGACACAGCTGCGTAACATACCAACCATCTCCATCACGGCGACAGCCGCCGTCACAAAGGAGAAGTTCCGACTCTTCCGCCTGGCGTGAGGACGACGGGGAAACTTCGGACAAGTCCACCTGACCTGTTTGCACACCCTGCCCAGACCTCCAAAATGCGACCCATGCCTGCAAAACTCCACTAACCACGTGGGACCGTCGGGGATCGGCCCACTACCCGCCCGGTACCAGCGAGCCCCAGACGCGCCGGATGTCGCCAACTACGGACGGATACGCAATTGTACTATCGCCAAAGTACCTGCAACAAGCACGATCCTTCGTGTGATCGAGCACGCCATATTCAGCCCCAAATCAACGACAAGGTCTCGCACCCGTCAACTCTCCGAGGAGGGCACCATCCACTACTGATCCAGACAAGTGAGCCGAAGACAGCCCAGATATCTCCCGGGGTTTAACCGAGTTGCTCAACGCACAAAAAAAAAGCCACATCTCAGTCCGCCTTCAAGCGCTGAATGACTCAACCACGGCAAGATAAGACGCAGGAAGACGCTGGTCAACCGATGAGAAGCCAGATCTTGTCCGAAGTTTAACCGAGTTGCCCCGCTGAAAAAAACGCGACATCTCAGTCGGCTAAGGTCGGCGGCGGTGGCTGGGATCATGAGGATAGATGTTGGAGTAGACTTTGTGTTCTGACAACAGATGCGCACCTCCGCCCCTAAAACACCGCCACTATTGCAGATTGCTGTTGCCACGCTTTCTGCCCTCCCAAACCGCTTCTTTGGTTTCCTGCATTGTGCCTTGCTGTCACCGGCCCCAACCGGATGGGCTGCGCAGCACTGACCTACACTGCCGAGCGGTGTCTCTTGCTAGAAGATCCGAGAGACCTCGGGCCACTCTCCTGCCATCGTGCGACTGCTCCGTCTCTCTGTTCATGGTTCCAAGGCAGTTTGGACAGCCAACACGAGTATAAGTCGACTCCTGAACCCCACGCCTGGGATGCCGCCCTATCTCGCACACCGAAATATGCAGCTCCGCTTCCGTCAACCTCCCCCGTAAGATACAGACAGGTCCACAGCAACCGTTGGACCAATAAATAGATGGCTGCCAAGTTTTCTTGCCCTCCATCCCGCTAAATGCCTCATCGAGAAACCCGGCCAACTTTCCTGCTAATAGGCACCTCGCATCCTCCACATTTGAAGACACCCAGCAGCTCTGTAGAGCTCATGAGGTCGCACCTTACGGCGCACCCGTTCTTAGCTGGAGTGCGGCTTTAGAGGTGTGTGCCAAGTCCGCTGCCCATTCAGCCTACGTCACGCCAGACCCCGTAAATCCGTTGAACTTGATCTGGCTTCCAAAATCCGTCTCCTCTCTACTGTCTGGTTGTCTGTTGGTTTTCTCCTTACTCCTTCTTTCCACCGGCGTGGGCTTTGAGTGAAGAGCAAAGGAAAGGCTAGACAGTCAGCAAAGCAGGGAGAGAGCAGAGAGCACAAGCAGTATAGCAGCTTCAGTGTAACAGAATATCGCGGGTTCCCAGCAGTCGAGGGTCACTTCGAATGCCCCTGCGTCAAGCCATGAAGATTTGTGCCGCATAAGTTCATATGCACAGCCCATCTGCAATCTTTCATCGCCGGCCACTAGAATCATGCCGAAACGCCATCGTCCATCCTCATGGATGAAATAGGCGGAAACGCCGGCCAAGTCGATCATTTTATTGTCATTCCCATCTTCATCGCGAGAAGCCAAAAGTCAGATCTCAAAAGTGCACGAAAAGCCTGTGTGGGAACAGTAATGGGCGGCCTGAGACACTCGAAGGTTCTCGCAGGTGTCAGGCTTGCGATGGACAGCGGATCTGGGTCTTCGCAAAAAGAATGCGCCGCGGAGCTTGGTTCATGTCATGCTGCACAGCCCGCTGCCTGGCACCCACAGCCATCCATAGAGAAACCAACTCGAAAAGATATCCAGTGTTGAAACCTTGTTTGCTATTATGTCATGATCTATCTAGTCATGCGCTCTCATTACTTTATACAGGTGAAGTGTTGAATACTCTACAGTGTAAATGGCCGTTGAGATCTCTCATCAACCCATCTCAATCCCAAATCCAGCTGACGAAGCGAATGGGCCCCGTCTTCTTGACCTCGGGCTCCTCGGGGTACGCGTCGGCCTGGTCGAAGGCATCGTGCAGCGCGATGCTCTCCAGAGGCACGATCTTGGTCTTCTTGACGAACTTGTAAATGAGGTAGGCGCCGAGGACCAAGGGGATGTCACTGGCAGGCCAGTCAGCAAGGCTGTAACGGAGAGTTTACGGGATGGGGACTCACAGGTACGAAGACACGAAGCCGCTGGCGCTCCAGTTGCCCTTGGTAAACACCTCGAAGCCGCTGGTGAGAAGGATGGTGATGCACATGAAGAGCGCGACCGTCGAGGTGTAGACTGAAACGCAATGTTGTTAGCAAGGATACAGTGCAAAACCAACAGATGTCTTACCTGTCCACGAGTTGTGCCAAGGCAGCCTCTCCATGGCGATGTTCTGCTTCCTCATCGCAGACTTGAGGCGCAGGTGGTTCAGCAGGATCGCCGACCACGACACCAACACACCCGCCGCCGTCAGGTCCACCAGCCACCAGAACACGGTCAGCGCGCCGCTCGACAGGCTCATGAAGCTGAGGAACATGAAGGCCGTGAACAGCAGCACGCACATGTACGGCGTGCCCCACGCCGTCGTGCGCAGGAAGATCTTGGGCGCCTGGCCCTTGAGCGCGAGACCGAAGAGCACACGGGTGCCCGCGAGCAGACTCTGGTTCGACGCCGACCACGCCGACGTGATGACGACGGCGTTGACGACGCTGGGGATGGCGGGGATGCCCGCGGCGGAGGCGGCGATGACGAAGGGGCTCTGCGCGGCGGTGCCGTACGCGTCGTCGAGGCGGGTGTCGTTGCTGGCGACGAGCATGCCGACGACGAGCACGGCGAGCATGTAGAAGAGCACGATGCGCGCGAAGACGCGCTTGCAGGCGCGGGGGATGGCGCGGCGCGGGTTCTGCGTCTCGGCGGCGGCCATGGCGAGCGACTCGACGCCGGCGAAGGAGAAGACGGCGCTCGTCATGACGCCCCAGTAGCCGAGGAACTTGCCCCAGTTACCCGTGGCGATGTGCTCGACGAAGGGCCCCGGGTCCTGCCAGTAGCGGAAGCCGATGCGCGGGGTTCCCGGGACGCCGCCGAGGTCGATGACGAGGCCGAGGATGATGAGGAAGATGACGAGGAGGATCTTGAGGAGGGCGAAGACGAACTCGACCTCGCCGAAGACGCGGACGAAGGCGATGCCGACGACGAAGGTGAGGATGATGAAGATGACGATGAAGACGGAGGGGTTGAGGTCGGTCCAGAACTCGAAGAGGACGCAGATGGCGGTGATCTCGGAGGGGATGGAGAGGATGTTGCCGTAGACGAGGTTCCAGCCGATGGCGAAGCCGAGGGCGGGGTCGACGAGGAACTCGGCGTGGCGGACGAAGGAGCCGGTGACGGGGAGCAGGGCGGAGACCTCGCCGAGGGCGAACTGCACGGCGCAGACGATGAGGCCGACGGTGGCGTAGCCGAGGAGGGCGCCGAGCGGGCCGCCGGTCTGGATGGCGCCGCCGAGGCCGAGGAAGAGGCCCGTGCCGATGGCGCCGGCGATGCCCAGCATGGACAGGTGGCGCTGCTCGAGGCCGCGCTTCAGGTCGCGGTCCTCGGTGGCGGTGACGAGGTCGTCGTTGTGGTCCTCGCGCGGCTCAAACGGCCCGCCGCGCGGCGTGGAGGACGCCGCCTCGATGTCGTCCGAGGTGATCCAGGCATGGCGGGTAACATCGGTGATGCCCGGGGACTTGGCGCCCGGGAACGGGATGGTCTCGGTGCTGCGGCTCATCGCGGCTGTGATTTGCTGCACACCGCAAGCCAAGGGAATCCTTCACCTCTCTCACCGAGGTCTCCGAGGCAGTGAGACGCGAGGGGAGGGAAGCAAAGATTGACCGCGTCCGACAATGATTCGCGCTGTTCAGCTGTGTCGCGATAACACAGGCTTACGTAACTTGAAACGCCGCGATCGGAAAAGGCCTGGGGGACTGGAATTGGACGTGGAGGAAGAGAGCGCACCGAGCAGAGGAGGAAAGAAACCTACGTCCTACGCCGATCTTTGGTTTGTGCGGCTCTGGGCCATGGCGGGCGTGAAAGGGATCAAACAAAGGTGGACGACGTCGCAGACAGAAGAAAGAGGCGGCGCGAGTGAGAAGAAATTTCGGCGTCCTGTCTTATCGCGACTCCATTTCGGAAGGTGAGATTTCCCATTTGATGGTGCCATCTGCGCTAAGCGGGGCGCGTCCCACACCCTCTGCTGCAGTGTGCTGCAGGAACGATACCACAATCGTCCAAAGTGGTACGTACATCCCTGTCTTATCAGCTTATCGGTTGTTTCGAAACCGAGGCTTCTTGGGAACTTTTGGGACGGGACTGACTCGAGTTCGCAGGTTTCGGCTCCCGCAGTCTGCCCATCGGGAAGAATTCAGGTTCCGTTGCGATGGCTCCTCTCCGTCGGAAGAGAATGCGAACAGTGTGGGCATGCGGTTTGCGGGAAGCTATTGCTACGCCGCGGATTTGTTGGCGCGAAGGCGCGAATAATCGGGGGATTATTGCCGCCACTCGGCCCATTCTTTAACTAATCGCTACCGGCGCAATGCGTTTAATCGCAGACTCGCCACCGCACCTGGCTCCGTCCTGTGTTTCCGAAACCCGGAGGACCGGGTCCGTCTGTGGAGGGTGTCGGCCCCACACTGCCGAGTCCGTCGTCACGAAATTTGGTTGGTTTGGTCTGGCGGATTTCTTCATCTCTATCGGAACAACAGTGGAAGTAATAAAATAGTTTTTCTACTTGGGCTTATATATCATACTTCAAGGCTTCTTAACAACAAGTTTATCGGATTTCATCGTAGCTATTGAATTCTCAAGGGACTCGGCAAAACACACCTCCCCAATCACGTGACCTGTCGTGTGTAGGGCGTAGATAACGACACGCGAGATCTGAAGGATTCAAGAACCCCTGCAAATGACTCACTTCGACCAAGTTGCGTCCAATAACGTATTTGAATGTCTGCTTCTGCCTGCCAAGCAGTATCTCATCAAGGTCATATCCATTACCCGCCAGCGCCCTCTCCGACCAACACCCGCCTCACCAACAGTCATGGCGACACAGACAGTTACGGAGTTGGCAACGTTCGAGCCCGCGGCTTCACCGCCACGCGCTGCGCTGAGAAAGAGCTACGAAGCTTCGGCGAGCGTCAGTGTGCCACTGGTCGCCCACGGCCCTGCCGAGCCCACGAAGGCGCCGGCAGAGGCCGTGGTCCTCTCGAAAGCGAGAGCTGCCATGGTCATCGCTCAAGTCTGCGGACAGCTGTTCTTCAGCAGCTTCTGCAACGGCATCATCGTCGTCGCGCTGCCGTCCATGCAGGCCACCCTCGGTCTGGCGGAGGGCCTGCTCGTCTGGCCCAGCTCCAGCTACTTCCTTACGGCGGGCTCGTGTCTGCTTCTCGCGGGCTCTGTCGCGGACGTCGTCGGAAACAAGCGCGTGAATCTGGTCGGGTCCTTCTTCAGTGGCGTGTTTGCCATGGCCTGCGGTCTCGCGCGGTCGGGGGGCGAGCTCATCGCCTTCCGTGCGCTACAGGGCGTCACGAACGCCATCATCACCCCGTCTTCCATATCGATCATCTCGAACAACGTGGAAGAGGGCCGGCCGCGCAACATGGGCTTTGCGTTCATGGGGTTCGCCCAGCCGCTCGGGTTTTGTTTCGGTCTGGTGCTAGGCGGAGTCTTCACTGATACCGTAGGATGGCGGCCGGCGTTTTACCTAGCTGCGGCTGCGAGTGGAACGCTGTTTTTGCTGAGCATTTGGGCTTTGCCGCAGGATGCTGGGTCAAATACGGGCCCATCTATCTGGAAAAGACTGGCACATGAGCTTGACTGCGTCGGTGTTGTGTTGGCCAGTACGGGGCTGGCGTCTTTATCTTATGTGTTGGCGTGAGTGTCTCGTCCATCGTCCTCACCGTACTTTGACTGAGGATTCCCAGATCGCTATCAGCCGACATTTACAACATCCATAGAGCATCCAGCATTACCCTCTTGGCTATAGCAGGCTGCTCAATCCCGACCTTCGTTGGCTGGGTGCACCGCCAAGTCAAGACGAATCGCACAGCTCTGATTCCCAACTCGCTGTGGAAAAGCCACGTCTTCACCAGTTGCTGCGTCATGGTTCTTCTCACCAACGCCCTGGCCAACTGCATGGAGCTGTACAGCAGTCTCTTGTAGGTCAACGTATCCATCCCATCTCACATGCCGACGTCGCTGATGAGAAACCACAGCTTCCAGCAAGTCCAGGAAGCCTCCGCCATCAAGGCATCGCTGCAAGTCGTACCGTCCCTCTTCGCCGGCGCTCTCACCAGCATCGCCACAGGTATCTTCGTGCACCGCATGCCGGTCTTGTGGATGCTGTTGATCTCGTCGGCGATGAGCACCGTTGCGCCGCTTCTCATGGCCCTGGTCCGGACCAAACAACTGTATTGGGAGAACGCATTCTTCGCGCAGGTGAGCACGAGAAACCGCCGCTAATTGCTACTGCTGTTGTCATCGTTGCGAAGCGACTAACATCCCTGCAATCTAGATCCTCACCCCAATCAGCTGCGATCTACTCTTCACCGTCGGCCTTCTCATCATCTCGGACGTCTTCCCGCGTCACATGCAGGCTCTGGGCGGCGCAGTGTTCAACACCTGCGCACAGCTCGGCGCGGCGATCGGCATGAGCGTGACGCAAGTCATTGCTTCGTCTGTGACCAGGGAGTCTTCGTATGTGGACAAGTCGTCGCCCGATGCTCTGATGACAGGATACCGGGTTGCGTTTTGGACGATGTTTGGATGGATGATGGCGGTCTGTCTTGTGTGTGTGCTGGGTATGCGACGAGTTGGTGTCCTTGGCGTCAAGAGGGATTAATCTGTGAGGTTCTGTTTTGTAATTTCGCTCCGCGGGCCTTCGTTTTGGTCTCAGAAAAGTTCCACAGTCGAGAGTCAATTATTGATGTAAGCGACCTATCAACCATCATAATTGCTAATCTTATGGGTCTATCCATGAATTATGTTTCACCAACACCTGACTCGCCAAGTTGTCAACCTGGCTAGACCTGGAAAAAGAAAAGACAAAACGATTTCGCGCCGTGCCGAGTCCACAGCTCATACGAGTGAATGGGAACTCAACGACTCACATGCCGAGCTATCTAGACACCAATAAATTCGCTTCAGCAGATTGTGAGCTGGGAAAACTACGTTTGATCATGTCTTACAAGTTCTGATCCGATGCAGCGTTGGGGTCCAGGGCAGACCGGAGAGATAATGAGCATAAGTTCAAGATGTCGGAGATAAACTTGAAACTCTCGAAGGAGGCAGTGACTAACCAAGCAGGGGCACCAGCTCGCCGTTCAGTCTCTTCCCGATGTTCTCAGTTCCACGAACTCAGGACTTTTCCTGATTTCTCTCGGGTAGTGGCACAATGACGACATCAAGTTCAGTAGCAAGGATGGAATGTTGTTAGCAGAGTCTCTCATTGCGGGTCCAATGAGATGCTGCGAACTCTTGCCTGCCAGAGTGGCAACCTCGTAGCAGTTCCCGAGGGTTGCGTTCTATCTACTCCCTTCGTTGATAGAGTTCATCACGGTGATCCAGCATGCAAAGCAACCACAGGGAATGTCTGTCTGCGGGTCTATTGACGTCGCCGCTAGAGCGATGCGCGAAAGGGAGATGATACAAGGCGACACAGAAGTTCGATGAGTTCTCCTTATTCGTGGACGCCTTTAGGACTTGATGGGTTATGAAGGTTCAAGCCGTCAGTGTTTAACTAATGGCTCCAAGACCAGAGACAGACAATGACCACGCACGACAGCAACAGGTGATGTCTGGTCGAAGCCTACATCTTCAAGTTGAACCATGTTTGGCATGTAACGCGAGGATGTTGTGGACAGGATGAGTGTGGCAAAGGGACTACACTAGCTCTTTATGTCTTGGAATGCGATAAAGGCTCGTCAATCCAAGGCAGCCGTTCCAGCTACGAGAAGGAGACGATGGAAACAATCAATTGTTGTCTGTCTCTGAAATTCGCAAGGGAGACGCTGAAACCAGACTATACATGGTGGCGTTTTTCTGGATAGCCGAGGATAGCGACGTGAGAAATCGACGGAGTCATGAAGTCATCACCGTCATAAGGGCCGATATCAAAGTACAAATTGTACTTAGTTCGATGTCAACGCCAGTGCTGACAGCTCCGTCGCATGCACTTGAAGATGCATTGAAAAAGGTCTTTCGGAGAGCGTCGTGATTGACTTCATGGGGATCAAGCCATTAAAAGTCTCTACTTTCTTCACCAACACAAACATTCCGTCCGAGACAATTCGCCAATAAGGCAGGCTGCGAACCGGAGACAGTGGAATGTCGGTTGGTAACTCATTTTAAAGAAATGGGTTCCTGCAGGGAGCCATGGTTGAACCCTGCACCCGTAGGGCGGCTTCTCCCAAAGTGGTGCGTGGGCCGTCGACGGTGAGAGAAGAAAAGTCAAACTGATAAACTACTCAAACCCGAAACATCTCGGAAGACCGGCTCGTGAGGACCCACCGGCCCCCTTCGGATCCGGCACGGCCTGGCGGCACGCAGGCCTGGCTAGACTCTGCCCCAGAATGATCGTCCTCGGCAGCAGAAGCCAAGACTTTTGACCGATCAGCCAACAGAAAACAGAAGCGATGTGACAGGTGAAGACATTTTTGACGTTTCGGCGTCGGTGCGGGTGGTGAGACATGCTTAGATCGCGCACGCCTTCACGTCAGATTGAGACACTTAACCTTAACTCAAAAAGACATGTGTGCTGGAAAGTCTGCCCGGGAAGCTTCAGGGAGTTGCGCTGATTTGAAAGCAAAGCGCTCATTTTGGCGCATGGTTGACCCAGTATTGCCCCATCCGCAACTTCGATCCCTCCACCCGCTCCGGATGTCAACCCGACGAGCCAACACATCGGACGAACCACCAGAACACTCCAGAACGCCAGATGGAAATGAAGGAGCGCAAACCAAATGAAGGGCGAGCAGGCAATATCCCAGTCTCACCACAAGATCGCGCACCGCGTGCCCACAATCTGACTGTGGTGTCTCTCACGTCACCCATGGGGCGATTAGCCGGAGGGAGTGGCCCCACGAATCACATCCGCACGACAGGGATCTTGATATGCACTGTTCCGGCCAGACGGCACCGCGGTTACATTGCGAGATTGTGGAAGAGCAATCTCGAGTTCAGGAGTCAACCTGGATATAAAGTCCTCAGACCGTGATCCCTCAGCGGTAGTCTTGACTCTTTCGCCCCCATCGTCTCAAGCTTCTTTTTCTCCCCGACACTCTTTCACGGCTTTACGCCACCACACTCATTTGAATCCAGTCACTCATTTTCAACCCACTTGTACGCTCCCTCTCGTTTCGTGAATCAGGCATTCATCATGAAGGGACTCATTCTCAGCGCCGCCCTCGTCGGCGGAGCCATGGCCCAGGCAGGCCCCTACATGCCCTGCGGAGGCAAGGGATGGACCGGAGCCACGACCTGCGTCTCCGGATACACCTGCGTGAAGCAGAACGACTACTACAGCCAGTGCGTCCAAGGCAGCGCCGGCGCCGGTGCCGTTAGCGCCCAGCAGGTCACCACCCTGAAGACATCGACGAGACGCAGCTGTAAGTCGAAGACCGCCGGATCCGCCGCCGCCAGCGTCGTCGTGCCGCAGGCGCCCACCTCGAGCGCTGCCGGAATCTCGACGACATCTGCCGGTGCCGCCGTCAAGCCGTCAGCCCAGCCCGTTGACACCAAGACAGCTCCTTCGACTTCTTCCAAGGCCGCCAGCAGCCAGGCACCCGTCAAGTCCGTTGCCGCCGAAGCTGTCTCCTCTTCCGCTCCCGTGGTCAAGCCTACCACCACTGCCGCCGCTCCCGTGACGACCTCCAAGGCTGCCGTCACCTCGGCCGCTCCTGCCACGTCCGCCAAGGCCTCTTCCGCCCCCGCCGCGTCGGCGTCCGCCACCCCTGGAAAGACTGGCAAGTTCAAGTGGTTCGGTTCCAACCAGTCCGGTGCCGAGTTCGGCCAGGGCACGCTCCCTGGTACGGCCGGAAAGGACTATACCTTCCCGGACACCACCAAGGTTGATGTAAGGTGGCACACAACTTGACATCTGGGATTCACGCTGACACTCAAGCAGACTCTGATCAGCCAGGGATACAACACCTTCCGTCTCAACTTCCTCATGGAGCGTCTCGCCCCCAACGGCCTCACCGGCAGCTTCGACGCTGACTACCTCGCGGGGCTGACCAAAGCCATCACCCACATCACCACCGCCGGCGCCAGCGTCGTCCTTGACCCCCACAACTACGGCCGCTTCAACAACAACATCATTACCGATACCGCCGCCTTCAAGACCTTTTTCACCAACTGGGCCACGCTCTTCAAGTCCAACGATAAGGTCATTTTTGATACCAACAACGAGTACAACTCCATGGACCAAGACCTCGTCCTGAAGCTGAACCAGGCCGCCATCGACGGTATCCGTGCCTCCGGCGCTACGAACTACATCTGGGTCGAGGGTAATTCCTGGACTGGCGCGCACTCCTGGGTGAGCACCAACGACAACATGAAGGCCCTCACCGACCCCCTCAACAAAATTGCCTACGAGATGCACCAGTACCTCGACAGCGACTCCAGCGGCACCTCTGAGACGTGCGTCTCCGCCACTATCGGCGTTGAGCGCGTCAAGGACGCCACTGAGTGGCTGCGCAGCAACGGCAAGGTCGGCGTCCTCGGCGAGTTCGCCGGCGGTGCCAACGACGTCTGCAAGGAGGCCGTCACTGGTCTCCTCAACTACCTCCAGCAGAACAGCGACGTGTGGATCGGCGCTACGACATGGGCCGCTGGGCCTATGTGGGGATCCTACATGTACTCCTTTGAGCCCGAGACGGGCGTTGCGTACAACTACTACAACGACTTGTTGAAGACGTACCAGTAGACGCGCCCGGGGTGATACGGCAGCGATGGAGTGGGGCCAGAGCTCGGAGCCTCGTCTGCACATGCCTAGGAAAAATTCTTTCTCTTGTATATAATAGTAGTATGAGGGTTTTTGTAGTCGGCGTCCTGTGTCGACCCATCGCGAATTCCACCTCTTGTATTTATATTGCAACAACACCTCATATTGAATGAGACGAACTGTATCTCTTGAATGGGTGCATCTTTTGGATTGATTTGTTGTCGCGGAACGTTGCTGTGATGGTTTGTAAGGTTGTCAAATCAACCGGCAGACATCCCGATGATCCCCGATTGAGACCCACACCACCGCGCCGACTCCGGTGTCAAGTCCGGAATGCACGGTCTTTGAAGGTTCTCTGCGCATCAATACTCCCGAATTCTCTTTGGGCCAGGGCCCAAAGTCAAATTTCTGAAAGTGCGAATTCCGTTGACGACACTGATCTTGAACCCGTGACAGAGTCTGAACAAGAGCCGGCCTGGTCTCAAAATTCTTTGCTTCCGGATTTCCCGGTGATTGACCACCAAGTTCTTCAAATCATGTGACACCGTGGCTGTGCGGGGTACGTTGTTCCTGCATCAGTCCCATAGAAGAAGCCACAATCAAGCTTCGGCGCCTGCGCCGCCATGCACGGTACTAACGTACCCTACGACTGTGGCACGACGCAATCTCGCTCCTGCCTGTTGGTATTCCTACGAACCGGCGTACTGGGAGTTGGGGACGAGTGAAGTTCGCTTTAATAATAGGACACCGTTGCAAGTGGGCCGATTCCTGTTGGTGCGCCGCAGCTGCCTGGTGTGGTGGCTGAGGATCCCTGTCGAAGCCTCTCGAAACTGTCTAGCTGGAAGCAGAAGGATCTAGTACAGGTACTCAGGCGATGAGTGTCACAGCAAGGCAACAGCCAGCCTGGCAAATAGAGGCACAGCTGTAGCCAATAAACATAAATACTGCGTCAGCCCTCGAATTGCAGTTAGTTTTGTTGGAGAGGTTCGCAGTCCACGTTCCTGTGGTAGTGTAGAGGTCAAAGCTTCCAGTTCACCATCTGCGCGAACCCAAATCATTTGAATCCTAGAAACGCCCGAAGTTTCTCTGCATCTCGGAGTCCGAGACGCAAATTTGTGAAGAAAAGGACACCAAAAAAGAAGAGTCAAAAGGTTTTTCAATCCTTTCAGTCCAACAAAATGTCCAAGTTCGACGGAGCCACAGCCTCCGCCCCGCGATCCCCGCGCACCCCGCCTTCCGCTCCGGGCCCGGACCCACAGCCCGCACCTTACAGCACCTGGTCCGGCCCACCCAGCACAACAAACATCCTGACCCGCCAATTGGCCGCCGTCGCGCTCATCGTCCTCCTCTACACCGCATCCATCCCCTTCACGCCCGTCGTCTGGGTGTTGAACGTGGAGGGGAGCTCCTTCATCGACCGCCTCTTCGCCGGCATCGTCATGCTGTCGGCCTGCTACTTCCAATGGCAGATTGCGGGCCTGACTCGCCCTCTCGCCATCGTCTTTCCCGGAAGCAGTGGCAGCGTCATTCGGAACGGTCGCATTGAGAGAGGCTCGACTATGGGATTTGTATGGCATCCGTCAAATTACTGGCCGTACATCATCTGCGAGGCGATGCTTCTGGCTCTGGCTGAGTTCGGAACCAGCGAGATGTTGAGGAGGAGCATTGTCTGTGGGGTTGTTGCTGGGCTGTGGGCTGTCGGATACAGCGCGACACCAGAGTCGACGAAGAGGTGGGCTTACGAGCACCTCAAAGCGTGGATGTTCTGGATGGCCTTGGACGAGATCATGCGAGTTGGTCGAAGCAGTGTCAGTGGCCGTCGTCGTCGGTATTAAAGGTCACAGAGCCTATCTCCCAGCACATGTTTCATGCGTGTGGATATCACGAAGGCTCGTGTCCTGGGGCAGCTGCCAGGGCGCGGTGGGACTTCACGTATTGTGGGAGACGCGGAGTAATGCTGTCAACGAAAAAGTCTGATCACATAAACGATCTCAGTTTTCAAAAGTCTCAATAAAGGACATTCAACCCCCCAATGAGAATTATTGTCAACTCAACAACTTTGCCCAATGTCAGAATGCCTTTCCATCCTGTGCCATCGTCTTAACGCGTATCAGCCCAGCAATTGTCGGCTGCTGTGTCATGACGTCGTGTAAATACTGGGGTCTTCTTCGGACTACAGGGAAATCCGATGCCGGTGTTCCCAGCGGTTGCCACCTCTGAGGCGGTCGCGCGCCATCGGCCCCATTGAAGCGTCCAGCTTGTGCGCGCGACGAAAATTCGTTCCCATGTTCCAGACTCAGTGCATCAAGCTGATTGCAAGTGCGTTGTCACTTTAGACAGGGAACACCTCGATGGAAAGCCCCATGTCAATTCAACGGCCAATGCGTCATCGCCGCGCCCAAAGCTGGCTTGACCCCAAACTTCCGGCACCAGCCGCTCTCTACGAAAGTCGAAAGTATTGCCGAAACCGCGCGGTAAAGAGCGTGTTTACTGCCAAGTCTCTCAATTCTGCATTTCTCGAGCGAATCGGGAAAGTCGCTCAATCGGTTTGTTGTCTCAACCGACGACAACTGACTCAAGGAAGTGGTTTCGAGTGCAGCTCGTTTTCCTCTTTCGGCGCAACACAAGAATTATACTTTCTGCGCAAATGCACGACTCTCCACAGTGTGGGACGAACATGCTGGGACTACGTACGCCTCATAGGCCGGAGATCAAGCCGGGCAGGTTCCGCACACTAAAGGGAGGCCTTCCAAAGGGGCGGCGGTGTCGCAACTTCTAGGGTCCATGCTTCCATTTGCGAAGATCGCTGTTTCCAGATGTCGGATGATCCCTGCAATGCTATGCTCCCTGACAGTCTCGAGGTGGGTACCAAGGGGTAAGGCGCATGACGATGTGGGCGGTCCATACCGACAGTCTGAATATAAAGGAGACCACATAGGACTTGCAAATCTTGCATCATCTGTTATCGATATCGCAACTTCGTTCGGAACTAGCGCCCTACTGCAACCTTGTAAAAGATCTCCTTAAAATAACACCAACATCGTCAAAATGAAGTCCTCCGCCGTTGTCGCCTTCCTGTCTCTCTGCCTGGCGCAGACTGCCTTTGCTGCTTGCAGGACCCGCACCGCCGAATGCGTAAGCACAAATCCCCGATGTTCTGGTATGTCTGCTGATGAACCAAACTTCACAGTCTCCTCAAGCCCTCTGCAATGCCATCGGCAAGTCTGGCGCTTTCCCCTGCGCCTCTACCGAGACTCAGAGCCCTGCGCAGTGCTCCCAGGCCGCCTCCCCCGATGGTGCCACCTCCGTCACCGTATGTCTCTCGTCCGATATCGACAATCCATAAACGATTCTGATATTCTATCTAGTGCGAGTGCTGCGATCTGTAATCGGCCATAGCAGGACTCTTGCCGAGTTGGTGATGGTTTGATGCGACTTTGATAGATACCATTCTTGCTTCCTCATTATGCAGGACTTGAGATTTCGATAGTGTAATGTGCAACTAGCATGATAATGAACGAACTCATCGAGCCTGTGACAGTGTTTGTATTCTTCGCAGCAGTGAATGGATTGAGACAAAGCGCAAGACTTGTAAGTGACGCAACCTGCATATCAGCCTATCGAATGGACTTCAACGAAGAGGGCAGCCAGAAGACCTATGTCCCCTTTCTCTATAAATCACGCAGAGTGTTTCACCGATACTCAAGGCGCTATCATTCTGAATTGTCGAATGCAATGTCTGGATTCTGACCATCAGCTTCGACGTCTCCCGAATTAGTCCTAGTGCAAGGTCTATGAAGCAGACTTCAAAAGAACAGAGGATCACACGCATTCAGATCGGGTAGGCTTTGAGGATAACGAATGTTACGGTAGTTTCTCAGATGCAACCGAGCTCACTTCACTTTTCAGTCGACTTTACTATCCCGGCGGACACCCCTAGGCCCTTGAGCTAACCGGGCAGACTACTGCCTTACCTACGAACTATGTTAAAAGACGATTCCTCTTATGATCATCCCCTCTATCAAAATCGTTATTGTCGTCGCTGCTATCTTCGTACTTAGTACTGCTGTCATGCTGTTATCGTCATTTGCTCGCACAGCAAAAACTTTCCATTGGTGCCTTAAAATTGGTGTCTTTTCACAGTAATGATCCGAACCAACGGTCAGCTCATAGTTGCGAGAGCATGGACGGGATATCAAGGATCTCGCTATCCAGGCCGTAATTAGAACGAGAGAACTTGTTCTGACATTCGTGGCGTGCAGGAGCGAGCGGCCCCAGCGGCCGCATTGGGGGATATTATCCGGAGAGCTCTGTGAAGCTTTCAATTACTAGTGTTTGGGAATAGTGCTAAGTCTTTCAATGATGAGCTCTGCCGAATCTGTTGATCGATGGACAAAAGCCATGATACTACTGGTTGATGTGCCATGCTTGCTGAAAGCACGATTGGCTACTCCGAAGGAGCTATCTTGATTACCAATGCTCAATGATCGAGTTTCGTGCACATTCAATATGACGCGTGCGGTGTGATGAGTCCATACCGCAGAAGACTGCCAGCAGCACTTTTCTCCCATGCAGCCCATGTCTCGTGTAGTGGAGCCGCCTGTACGACTTCGCTTGTCCTACTCTTCAACGCAGTCTTCACTGAAATAGTCATCCATGATGAAAATCAGAGACCGGCTAGTCAACCAGGCTCTTTATCAGACTTTGGGTAAACCTCAGACGATGCACCTCAACAGTCTCATGCCGTCGACTTCTGAGTATGGAAAACTTGCCTTTAAGGGAAATTTCGCATAAATCGCGCAGAGAAGTCGCCTCCGCTCGAGTTAACCTTTGCGAAATGGAGATCAATATACTTAGTGCTTACAGCATCGAACCGAACGGTAGACACAGCGTGACATCGCTCTGGCAATTGACAAGACGACCGCCCAATCAGCGTAGCTGCTGACATGGACATGTCCCACTGTCCGGCAGCTCCCTTGCGGCCGTCAACCGAAACCCATGTGTCTTACTGGGTTTATGACAGGGGTCCACTGGATGCTTACGGGGTTCAACACCACTTGTCCGAGGTGCCCTATGAGAAGCTCCAAGGAGACGGAAGAACAGCCATCTGTGCATTGGACGGGTAGCCATATCTGCCGTCCGCCCGTGACTTGGCGGTAAAGTCGACATATCCCTACACGCACGCTACAAAAGATCAGGCGCTTCAATTGGACAGTGGGCTTCGTTCCCGCTTTGCGCTTGCGCAGTCTGAAGAATTGGCCGTCGGCAACTTCCCACTAGACGATGTTCGTTCTATGGACCGCAGGCAGGGTACCGGGAGGGACGGGGGTCAAGCGATGTGCGGAGATGAAGTCTTGGTCTAGACTGGCGCGCCACTCAGTCAGGTTACGACTCTCAAGAGATCAAGATGCCGCCGTAGTTTCGCTTTTCTCTCTTCTCTGGCTCGTCTAAGCAGAGCTCTCGACCCTACACTGCCAGCAATCATGGACGCCACGCGAAGCTTCAAAGCCGCGGCCTTGGCTGCGCTCGTCTCAAGCCAACTGGCAATCGCTGAACCAATTTCTGCCAAGTTCGCAAAGCGGAGCACTGCAGAGCTTGCAGACGCTTACGACTATGTCATTGTTGGCGGAGGCTTGAGTGGTCTGGTTGTGGCCAACCGCTTGACCGAAGATCCGGATGGTAAGTTGTTTGAATGAAGGAAGCCGAAAGCTTCCGACTTGCTCACAAATGACTGCGCTAGTCTCGGTTCTGGTCGTGGAGTACGGCGAATTCGACGGAAGTTGGGACGTCATGATTCCCTACTATGCTTCCAATACCCATCCCAACGACATGAGACAACTCCTGTCCATCTCGCAGCCCGGTCTCAACAACAGAACATCGGGAGTCCAGACAGGTACCGTTGTCGGAGGTGGCTCGACGGTTAATGGCATGGCTTTTGATCGGGGGTCGAAGGCGGACTACGACGCTTGGGAAGAGCTTGGCAACCCTGGTTGGAACTGGGAAAGCCTCTTCGAATACTTCAAGAAGGTCAGTACACCTCAAGCCTGACTTCGCATGAGACTTGCAGCTGACGAGCGCCAATTTCAGTCCACGACGTTCCACCTTCCCGCACAGGAATATGTCGACAAGTACAACTTCTCCTACGACCCGAGCACATACGGCGACGGCCCTATACAGGTCGGCTTCCCATCCTGGCAGTGGCCTGACGTAGGTTTGTTGCATGCTGAATGCGGGATATGCGAGGATCGAAAGTGCTGACTGGGTGTCAGGAATCCAAAGAAACGCGTGGATCAAGGACCTCGGATTGCCTGTTCTCAATGACCACGGAGCTGGCGGCAACAATGTCGGAGTTGCTCAACTGCCCCAAAACTCCGAAGGAAAGAATGTCACGCGTTCCACTGCCCGAACCGGCTACTACGATCCCATCGCAGGAACTCGTGCGAACATGAACCTACTCATCAAGCACTACGCTTCCAAGGTGGAGTTCGAAGACAAGAAGGCGATTGGCGTCAACGTTGTCTCCCGAGATACCGGAGAAACATCCCTTATCAAAGCCAACAAAGAGGTCCTTCTTGCTGCTGGCGGAGTGCAAACCCCACGAATCCTTCAGCAGAGCGGTGTAGGACCCGCTGCGTTGCTTGAAAACCTCAACATCGAGGTGGTTGCTGATCTTCCTGGAGTTGGTGCCAATTACCAAGATCATCCCTGGATGCTGATGTTGTACAACTGTGAGTATTGGAGCATCTTGATGGCGGAACGAAAAGACTGACTCTTCTCTAGATGGCAATCCCCCTGAGCTTGGTAGCGATGCAATGAACGATCCCGCGTTCTTCAATGCCTCCGAGGCCGAATACTTTGCTAATCGCACTGGACCATTCACCCACGCACGTGGCAACAACATCGTCTTTTTGTCGCTCCAAGATCTCACTCCCCAGTACGAGAACCTCACCGCCAGTATCGAAGCCCAAAATGCCGGGGATTTCCTCCCTGAGATCTACAGCAAGCATCCTGAGCTCGTCGAAGGCTTCCTTGCGCAGCGAAAGGCTCTTGCTAAGCTCTATCGCAACCCCGAGGCAGGCGTCCTCGAAGTACCCTTCGGAGGCTTTGCTGGAGCAGGCATCGCCTTCCAGAAGCCTGTCTCGCGTGGCACAGTCTCGATCAACACCACGGATCCGGACCCTGCGACTACACCGGTCATCGACTTCGGCGTCCTCCAGAACCCTGCCGATCTTGAGATGCTTGTGTTGAGCATCAAGGCCATGCGGAAGTTCATGGGCAGCAAGTCAATTGCCGTGCGCCAACCTCTGGAGATTCTTCCCGGCGCGAACATTACCAGTGATGCAGCTATCGCCGAGGCAGTGAGAAACTCTTTGTACGCCAGCTTTGCTCATCCAAGCGGTACCGCAAGCTTGCAACCCCTGGAGCATGGCGGAGTGGTAGATCCCACGCTTCGCGTCTATGGTCTTGAGGGACTAAGAGTGGTGGACGCCAGTGTCATCCCGTTGATCCCCGCTTGCCATCTGCAATCCACCGTATACGCCGTGGCTGAGAAGGCTGCGGATCTCATCAAGACTACGTAAACGTGGCTGTGGGAAACGCATGTTCACCGCCATCATGTGTGTTGGCGCCCGGCGGATAAGGCAGTCATGGCGAAACATAATTCAGGAGAGGTATCGGTGCATAGGCAAGTCTTTGTGTAAAAGTCGAAACAAATACAATCACCCACTTTGCTCCCTAAACTTCGTTCCAAAGAACCCAGAAAGGGTTGGCTGATGCGCTGCCCAGCGAATGGCTTGAAGGCCTGTTCGACTTCTCAGTAAGCCACATGAAGTCATGGCTAATGCAAGGGCTCGGCAGATCCAAAGGTTCGAGATGATTTAGGTGATAGAGCTGAATTAGACTCATCTTCATGTAGACAAGCTCTGTATATATTTACATTGAACGCTCCAGCCGATTCTGTACCTCGTCTGTCTTTCCGTAAATGGATTCCAACGTCCTTTGGGGCATCGGCTGCAGGATAATTCACGACCAAGGTGAGATGTGCACGTCAGCAGGAGCCAGGTTAGCCGCATGTCTCACGGAATCTTCAACAGTGGAGGTGAGACAAGGTAGTGAGACACTGGACAAGCCGAGTACCGGTGCCCGAGTCTGTTCTCCGCATTGGTGACAGCCTTCCGTTTCCGGAGGTCTGGTCCCAGATCCAGGCTTTCCTAGCCTAGATCCTCCATAATTCTTTCACATTCATTGGGTGTCGCTGAATCGTCCGGTGATCAGCTGTGATCTTTGAACGGATGCGGACATCAATCCCGCGGCGGCTTCCCCTTCCCAGCATCTTAACACCGATGAAAATCTCACACAGAAGAAGCGCTTTGTTCATTCCATGGACGATCTGAGGCTCGCGCCGGTGCAGCAATGCTTGTACTGTCTCGTTTGCTCCGGCGCAAGCCAACGAGGCAGTGTCTCGGTCGCCACCTTTGCCAGAAACTTAATCCATGCATAGATATTGGGAGTGAGCCCCGCGACCCTGTCTTGAAGTCTCAACGTCATTTTGTTCGTACACGACTCTCGGAGCCGAAGGAATCATGAGGAAATCCCACCTCCTCGCGGCGTTGGCTGCCAGCGCGAGAATGGTGACCGGGCTTGGCTATTCGAGCTATCCAAACTGCGCAGTAGGTTTCGAGATTCTCTGATGACGTACGAATATGGCTAACATTTTGCCAGGTAATTTGTGTGATGGACGCATTGCCAAGGTCGCCATGCCGCGCGCTCGACGCCGCTTGCCTCTGCGCCGACACCACTTTCACGGATCTAGTCGCGCCTTGCATCAAGGCGAACTGCACAATGGCAGAGCGTTTGGGTGAGAGCCCTTCAGCTTAGCAGGGGCAGAGTTGTTGCTAATGTTGGACGCAGATTCCGTGAGAGTTTCGGCAACTGCATGTGGGGTGACAGTTGCGGACAACACGGCCCTTCCGCGTTATCTCACTGGCATACTGTTTGCCTTGCCAACTGTGTTCATCAGCATTAGAATACTAAACAAAATCCTAAATCCTCTTCCTTGGGGCGCAGATGATTTCATGGCGATCACTGGATACGTCCGTTGGCCCACTATGATATTCTTCGGGACTTTGCTGATGCAGACAGCGCAGGTTTGCACTATTCCTTTGGTGCCCTTGATCTATCGATGTGAGTGATTCAAAAGATCTCGCTGTTGTAAAGTTGAACTGACCGTGCTGAAGCCCTGGATATTGGTCTCGGGGATCCTGTCTGGACAGTTGCGCCCACCAAAATGGTGGAATTCCTTCAGGTAAGCAGCAGCTTGATTAAACAATCACCGTGAGGTTTCTGTTGGAAAAGTGCAAAAGCTAATATTTGACATTCTCAAGATGCTGTTTGCTACACAAATCCTCTATGTTGTAGGGCTCATGACCCTCAAAGCATCAGTGCTGTTCTTCTTTCTTCGAATTTTCCCAGCACGCGGCTTCCGAAAGATCATTTGGGCCACCCATGGTCTCAACTTCCTCGTCGGGCTCATTTACATAATTCTGACCTTTGCGCAATGCCGGCCCCTTTCACTGTATTGGACAGGATGGGATAAGAATGAGAGCTACAAGAACGAGAGATGCCTCGACTTTAACAAATTCATCTTATCACACGCCATCATCAACATCATCCTGGACGTCTGGATGCTGATTCTTCCATTGACGCAGCTTTACAAGCTGAACTTGGTTTTACGGAAGAAGATTGGAGTCATGTTGATGTTTAGTGTGGGATTATTGTGAGTTTACATCCATCACACTCGTCCTTTCATCACTAACAATTTCCAGCCTTACTGCCGTCAGCGCCATTCGGATCCACACAATGGTCCGCTTCATGACAGATAGCAACGTAACATGTAAGTCCGAATCCGCGAGTCCGCGTCATGCTCATTCGAGTCGCTGACCGAATCCTCAGCTCAAGCACTTTGGGTCTATGTCTGGACGTTCACCGAGCTCTGCGTTGGCGTATTTGTAGCGTGCATGCCAAACGCCGGTCAACTGTGGAGAACACTGTTCATCAAGCCAAAGCCAAAGGCGATCGGAGAGTCCAAATCCAGACGACACTCTGCATATGGAGCAGAGATGGTCTCATTAGCGGAACAGAGTCAAAAACAAAGAGAAAATTCGGTCGCGTCATGTAGTGAGGGATCAGAAAACGCTCTTCCACAGTCTACTCACTCGCCGGTCTGACACCTTCCGGCGCATAGCGTTGTACATACTCATCATCAACTGCCAGTACACACTCATCAATTGATGATCCCAGATAGTGATACCTATAGATAATCTAATTAGGAGCTTTCCTCGTCATCGCTACGCTTCTTGTTCAAGTCACGATCCACCACATCGTCGAGCACTGCCAATCCTTCCCTCTCGGCGCGAACTCTTGCTCTCTTCAATCGACGAGTGTCGGACTCCGTCTTCCTCGTAACCCACCAAGTTATGCAAGTGATGATGGCACAACAGCCGACTAACGCCATCGCAGCAGCAAAGCTGGTCTGATAACGCGGCGCGTACTTCGATCTGAAAATTTGAGGGCCGATGGCGCCACCAATCTGACCATAACTGTTCACAAACCCGATACTAAATGCAGATCCTGTAGCTCGAGATGTGGTTTGCACTCGCCAGGGCCACATCAGCGGGAAGAAAGCGGCAGTGAAGGCATTTCCGATGAGGGTCGCGGCATAGACGGCGCCGTTGGAGGGGTATGCAACGAGAACTCTGTAACAGGCAAGAATGACGGCGAGAACTCCAAGAGGGTAGAGAGGCCTTGGTATGAGACCCTTGTCCGCGAAGAAGCCGGTGACGCCAATGACAAAGATTGCTAGTATTGAGATGGGCAGGTTGAGCAGCTGAGCCCTGGCAATGGTGGTGAATCCGAGGTTTGCGATAACGGTTGGCTGGTAGAAGCGGACTCCAGAAGTGCCGACGGTGAAAGTAGCCCAAATGGCAGTGAAAAGCCACAGTCGACGATCCTTAAGCGAGTCAACGATTTCACTCCAATTGAAGTTCATCTCCTCGGCCCTCGGTGCGTTTGCTGGTAGTCGGGCTTGGATGAAGGCCTTTTCCTTGTCGCTCAACCATTTGGCGGTCGGTGGGACTATCTGTGTCAGTACGTGGTCTTTGATATCGAGGGGGTCAACGGAACCTACAATCAGGAAGTAAGAAGTAGACAGCTGTTCCTAGTACGATGGTGATAAGGCCTTCCACCAGAAATAGCCTGGAGATGCTGTTAGTGCTCTAATCACTTTCGTTGAATTACTGATAACAAAACTCACCACTGCCATCCTGAAAGCCCTCTGCTACCGGAAACTGTGTCGAAAGCAAAGGCTAGAATACCGCTGAAGATCCCAGACAGATTCCCTAAAACATCTCCAATAAAGGTCAGTCTCAAGTTCAGCTATTTGTTGTAGGGCCTGATGCTCACAGAAATAAAGCAGACGGATGGACATTTCATCGGGTCTGTACCAATATGTCATCTGAAGAATGACTCCTGGGAACATTCCAGCCTCAAACTGTAGGATTAAAACATTAGCATCGAACCCATTGAGAAGTTTCATGGGTTACATGCTGCTCCAAGGATGAACCGTGTTGCATAAATGCCGCCCTTGTTGCTGACGGGCACATGGCAAAGCAGAGCAATGCCCCACGAGATCATGATTCTTGACTGCCAAGCACTCGGTCTGAACTTTTTCAACAACAGGTTCGAAGGCGCTTCAAGAACGATGTATGGAACCTTTCTGCGTCAGTAAGTCCGCACCGTTCACGTCCCGGGATGCATCTTACATAGTACAAAACGTTGAGCAAATTGTACTCGTCCGACGTCATGCCCAACTGCGTCATAATATTCCTAGAAGTCCCCTTGTTCATGATTCGCGCGTTTGAGATGTTATCGGCGTCAATGTTCTTCATCAGAAACAACAGCGAGCAAATTGTCATGATACGGAAGTCGACGCGCCTCATGAGGGCCTTCTCCTCCGCGGCAGTGAGAAGTGACCGCGCCAGCATGCGGTTTGCGTCGAAGCCGGAGACATCGCTGACTGCCGTGGTCTCGTCCACTTGCTCTCCGCGCCTGGCAAACGTCAGTCCGTCGGCTTTGCTGGGCTCGCCATGGTCAGGCAATGACTGGGTCGGCGTCGATATGTCCTTTGAGTCGGCCATATTGGGTCAATACGATGACTTTGGTATCAAGAAAGCTTCAGCGTAGAATGCAAAGATCGGGTCATGGAAGCGGGGAAAACATTGCCGTTCGAGTTTTGATGGCAACGATGCTCACCTCATCGATTTTGCGATAACCGACCTGCCAAGAAATGCATCATCCTCAAAATCACAATGACCAACGGAAATAAGCCGAGCTCAGATACAAATACCGATCATGTCATCGAATGCTAGAATCGCGAGCAAAGTTTATGGGAGGGGATGATCGCTGCCGCTTCTTCAGCGTGGGATGCAGTAGGCGTTTGGGCTGCAACTCCGCCATAAATCCTCCATTTCCCTCATGAACAATCCTTTCGTGGGGGCCGTTCAACCAGGGCAATGGGCATCCAAACCGCAGCTGTTGTCATTGAGTGAGGTTGGTTGCAGTGAGCGGGCGACGTCCGACGACAATCCTTGCATTCGCAATCGGACCCCGCGATGACGAGATGCGGATGCCGTACCCCATGCACACCCATTCCCACGACAGCGGGCCGAGTACGGAGAATGTGTATCTGTCGGACATTAAATAGTGAACGGCTCAACGATGCTTTTGTGGGGTTGTGAAGAGGCCGAACGGCGAATCGCATGAAGTCATCTCGAGGGACAATTCCAACCTAAAGTTCTAGTATTCTATCGTGAATCGTGATCAGAAAGCCCGACATGGCGGCTGCAGTCCAACGAGCACCAGCTAGCGAACACAAGATCTCGCTGCTTGTTTACCATCAAGTCCCCGAGACAAAACATGAACGTGAGTATGCATGGAGATAGCTTTCACCTGGAAGTCCTTCGCTCATACCTCAGCTTGCAGTGGAATGGGCAGACCTTGTAACTCTGGATCTTTCCAAGTTCGACCAACCGGGCGGCAAGGAGGCGTTAGGAAAACAGCTATTTGATGCGATTCAAAATATTGGATTTTGCTATATCGTCAACTTTGGACTCAGTCAAGAAGAGGTAGACCGTCAATTTGCCATCGGCAAGTCCGTTTTTGAGCTGCCAACAGAAGAGAAGCTCAAGTACCGAGCTGACCTCGAGAATGGGGGTTACAACGGCTACAAACCGCTGGGTCTCAGGGTATGTCTGCTATGCTCAGAACGATTGACGTGTCACTTACAGGAGTGCCTCCAGAAGTCCGTCCCGGTGTGTTTGACAATACCGAGATCTTCAACATCCCCAAGTTCATCCCAGCCTTTGAGCGTCCTCAGCCAAACGTGATCAACGAGAACAAGGAGGAGATCGAGCACTTCGCTCGCCACATTCACAACAATATTGTGCAGAAACTTCTCACTCTCTTCGCCATCATATTGGAACTTCCAGAAGATTACTTCGCGGGCCGACACAGATACGACGAGGCCCTGTCAGACTGCCACCTGCGATACATGAAGTATCACGCGCGCGATGCTGAGACGAATGCAAAGCTCGAGAACGTCTGGGTCAAGGGCCACACTGACTTCGGAAGCCTGACCCTTCTGTTCCGACAACCTGTCGCAGCGTTGCAAGTTCGCGGGAACGATGGCGGCTGGGAGTGGTAAGTTTCCGGCGTATGCACTTCTTCGAAGACATAACTCATCTGATGTGACAGGGTCAAGCCGTATGATGGAAGCATCACGGTCAACGTGGCAGATGCTCTGGAGTTCCTCACCAATGGCTTCCTCAAGAGCAGCATCCACCGAGTCGTGGTGCCGCCTCCTGACCAAGCTGGCATTGATCGCTTGGGCGTTCTCTACTTTGTTCGTCCCGAAGACAGTCTTGAACTGAGACCGGTGCAGAGTAAAGTTCTTGAGCGACTGGGCTATGACTCAAATGCCAACTCGGAGTTGGCTGGTATCACCGCAGGGGAGTGGGTCAAGGCTAGAGTTCGGGCGGGCGTCAACAAGAACAAGCAAGCGAGAAGTGAGATCTCTGAGCAGGAGATTGTGAAAGGTGTCAAGGCCAAATATTATGACTAGCCAGAAATTCGACGTCGACAAAGAGCGTGAAGAGGAATCTTTATTGGTCATCGTTGACGTACTTATCAAACACATCTGCATAAAACTTTTGTCCAACATCCCGATGACTCCGAATCTTCGTCCGCAATTGATTCTCACCCCACGTGTCATACCCGCCTTTCAGGAAGGCCGAGTCGATCTCCCTTCCTTCCTCGGACTCTAGCGATAAGCCTCTGATCCCGGGCTTCTCGAAATGTGCTCTTAACGTCCCAACAGCCTCCTCTTTTGTCAAGTCCCGCCTGACACCCTGGAAGAAGGGCACGCTGAACCTCTCTAAAGAGCCAGAAAGCACGCGATGCGTAGTTGCCTTGCAGACTCCATTCGTAACAACCTCGAAGGCCTGGCCGATGTTCACGACGAACGACCCTGGTAAAACAGGCACATCGATCCAGTCGCCATTCTTGTTGATGGCCTGTAGACCCTTGATATGCGGCGGAGACGCTTGCAGTAAGAAAGTCCACCATCCCGAGGAGTCTTTGTGAGGCCCAACGCCTTGGCTTCCAGCCTCACTCTCTGGTAGTCCTGGGTAGTGAACCAGCTTCAGCCGATGCTGGTCCGATAGGAACGGCAGAAAGGTATCTGGTGGCAGCGAGAGCGCCTTTGCAACCAGGTGTAAGAATCTCTCGCCGAGCCCTGTCATCTCAGCGATGTAGGCCTCGATTATTGGACGCAGTTCAGGAAGACCAGAAGGCCACTGCACTCATCAGCCAAGCTCAATCCTCATCGCAGTGATAACCTACCTGGTTAGGGCCCCTCAGTCGTTCTCGCAGAGGCACACCCTCCCTCCACACATTCTCAAGCTCAGTCGCGAACTCGACTTGCTCTCTACGATCACTCTTCCCAGCAGTAGTCTCTGACCCATCCCCGCTGTATCCCAAGAAGTGCGGTGAATTCCTCAGCGCAATTTCATCCTTCGCTCCAGCGGGCAGCGCGAATAATGTTGGCAACGCTTCGACGACGTTTGATATCGTTCCTTCGGGAACGCCATGTTTGATAACATACAAGAAGCCGACGTTGATGAGCGCATCCCGGAGTTGATTGAGAAGAACCGGCTCCGTCGCGGGGTCAGCGGCGAGAGAAAGGTCTATGCGGGGTATCTCGGTGAAGGTATGTGCTTGCGACATGACTCCCATTTGAACGCAGTAATTAGATGTCATAAAGTTAGATCAGTTTTTCCGGGACTAAGAGATGCATGGTCAAGATATCCCCCGGCTACCCGCCCGTCCGAGCGGCGTGTTCGTCAAAGGGTCCGTTGCCGGCGCCGAACCCCGGCAGCGCGGGGTATGGCGCGACCTCGTCGTCTGACACCACGCAGTTCAATAGAAGCATCTGATGAACACCGTCCCATGTGAAGGTTACCCCACAAGGGCCGGTCGCGTCCGGCTCCGTGCGGTCTTAAAGACCTGGACTAAAGTGAAGCTTGGCTCTAGAGTCGAGGTCTTTGAAGGGTTCAATTCCCCCTTTCATGCAAAAATGCTCCGCGTTAAGACGCGCGATATGAGTGCCGAGTTATGCCACTGAAGCGTAATGACGACGGCGGGAGTTTGTATGAATAGCCTGTAAATCTTCAACCGAATTGACGACAAAAGCAATTAACCCCAAAAAAGAACAGTGATGCTCAGAGGCGGATTCGAACCGCCGTCAACACGGTATCGCTGAGTGACGGAGACCACAACGTATCATCCTAACCAACTAGACGATCTGAGCGACTGGATCTCTTTGTGAGAGACCTGGCAGGGCATCCGGATTCCGAGTTTGTGAGCCCTAGCGGGACCCACAGCGGATTCAATCCCCCGGAGCAGAGCTCGACCCGCCGTCTCGCTCGGCGTGAGCTTGCCCAAGTCGAGATTCAATAGTTGAGCAGTATGTTCCGACGGCAACTTGATGATGCAATGTGAAGACTCTTCTCTAAAGACGTGGTGTCTCATTTCACCTGCAAGTGATGCATAACCACCTTCGGTGCTGGAGAGTGTTGCATCGCAGGTTTCCAGCGCCGTCTCCTAGCGGTGGAACAACCAAATCGCCTGTTCGCTGTGTCCATGAACCGCAAGCACCCCGCATGTTGCTTTTTGTGAGATAGTTGCCAGTAATACTTAATTGCATGAATTCCGTTGATCTGTTGGGGCTCGTTGAAGAAACATAGAGGGAAAGCTCTCTCACTGTGCATCGTGTGACGTGATATGAAGCTCATGCGAGCTTTGAAACGTTCGCTGGCTTTTGGACGATCTGAAAGGACAAGTTCCCACGTTTAGACAACATGTGTTCGTCTTATCCAAGACGACCTTCGCGCAGTGAGCTGGCGGCAAGCCTCCCGGCGCCACGCTCATCCTCCAAGGCGGCTCCTCGGAGGTTTCGAATCGGCCAAGCCGATCCGCGAGCTTGATTCAACCACCATGTGTCATGGAAAGTGTTCCGTCGAGACCGCGTCCAATCACAACTCACATAATCATTTAGGCCTCACTCCCAAGACTGCGATTTAATATACAGGGACATGAGCTTCATGATGTCACCACCCTGGGCCGCTCTACAAAAGAACCCTCACCCGATAAGATAACACCACGAGCTAGGTTATGCCTAGCTGACGTGCCAGAACCTAATGTCCTGAACAGGCAGGTCGGGGTAGCGCTGCACTACCCATGAAATGGCGGTTCACAATTTCGCGCGCAGAGCCCGTCCGTCCCTCGCGAAAACCCTGGAATACGGGGGACTTTTGTTCCCGCACCGTGTCTTCGATCGGCACTTCGCATGAGCTCCTGCGCCCGACGCTATCCGTTACGCAAATTCACCTGCCCCAACTGCCCTGGACCAACCTCGCGCAATAAGCAAAGGGACCATGGCCCCCCAATGCCGACATTGCCGATGCGGGGAAGTGCCCGGTAGACAAGCGAATAAACAGCGGTTCACCGTCGAGATCTCCACGTCCACAACGTGTGCCGTGATCCGGTCACCTACTGTTGTGACATCAACGCGAAAGATGGCGCGAGTCTTATCAACAGAGTGGATGATGATGATGATGATTGTGATGACAATGCTGCCTCTTGATTGTGACCTTGGAGTAGCCCGCTATATAAAGACCTAGCGCCAAGCCTGTTGGTTCTTGGCGCATCCATCGCGACCAACAACGGGATCATTGAAGCTACCATCGCCATGCATCTCAAGTTCGTCAGCGCGCTGTTGGCGTTCGGGACCCTGTCCCAGGCGACCTTCAACCAGGGCGCCCTCAATGCCTTCAACCGCGAGCACCCGCGACGACAGGGCCACACGCGCATCCCCTCTCCCGCGCAGCAGCCCGTCGAGAAGCGCGACACGTCCAAGTTCTTGACGGAGAAGTCCAAAAAGTTCGTCGTGAACGGCACCGCGATTCCGGACGTCAACTTCGATGTTGGCGAGTCCTATGCCGGCCTGCTGCCCATCTCCCAAGACCCCAACGAGGAGAGGCAGCTGTACTTTTGGTTCTTTCCGAGCACGAACCCCGATGCCGGCAAGGAAGTTCTCATCTGGTGAGTCGTCTCGCGTGAGATGTGAAAAGAAGCTTCTGACACGAATCCTTCAGGTTGAACGGCGGACCGGGATGCAGCTCCCTCAGCGGTCTGATCACCGAGAACGGCCCGTTCCTGTGGCAGGATGGCACCCTTGCGCCCACACCAAACTCCTACAGCTGGACCAACTTGTAAGACAGAACCACGATGCGTCGCCTTTTCTCTTTCAGCTCACATTCCAACTCAGGACCAACGTGATCTGGGTCGAACAGCCCGTCGGCGTCGGCTACAGCCAGGGCACGCCCAACATCACCAACGAAGTCGAGCTCGGCCTCCAGTTCATCGGCTTCTGGCGCAACTTCATCGACACCTTCAGCCTCGAGGGCGCCACGACCTACATCACCGGCGAGTCCTACGCCGGCTACTACGTGCCCTACATCGCCGACGCCTTCGTCACCGCCGAGGACGACAAGTACTACAAGCTCGGCGGCGTCGCCATCAACGACCCCATCATCGGCGACGGCACCCTGCAGCAGCAGGCCGTCATCTACCCCTTCATCGAGTCCTGGCAGAACATCTTCAACCTCAACCAGACCTACATGAACGCCCTGCGCTGGACCCACGAGTACTGCAACTACTCGAGCTACCTCGACGAGTACGCCACCTTCCCGCCCAAGGGGCCGTGGCCCGTCCTGCCCGACCCATACAGCGACCCCTCCGGCAACTACACGTGTGACATGTTCGACTGGGCGTACGAGGGCGCCCTCGACGCGAACCCGTGCTTCAACATCTACCACATCACCGACACGTGCCCCTTCACGTACTCCCAGCTGGGCATCGTGAACCAGGTACGTCATCCCCGCACCCGCCGGCTTGTCCAACAAAGATACTGACCGTCTCTCACAGGGTGACTACAGCCCCAAGGGCGCGCAGGTCTACTTCAACCGCACCGACGTCCAAGACGCCATCAACGCGCCCCACGTCGCCTGGTACCAGTGCACCCCCAAGAACGTCTTTGGCGGCGGCGACCCCAACTCCAACTCGAGCGACACCTCCCCTGCCGCCGCGCAGAACGAGGTCCTGCAGCGCGTCATCGAGCACACCAACAACACCATCATCGGCGTCGGCCGTCTCGACTACATCCTCCCGCCCAACGGCACGCTCTTCGCGCTCCAGAACACCACCTGGAACGGCCTTCAGGGCTTCCAGAAGTACCCGCAGGACCAAGAGTTCTACGTGCCCTTCCACCCCGAGTACAACGACGGCCGTCTGAGCGAGGCCGGCGTCGTCGGCGCGTTCGGCTACGAGAGGGGCCTGACGTACTACGAGGTCCAGCTGGCCGGCCACGAGCTGCCTGGGTACACGGCTGGGTCTGGGTACCGTGTGGTTGAGCTGTTGCTGGGCAGAATCAAGTCTTTGGGTACCGTTGAGGACTTCACTACCCAGAAGGGTGATTACCAAGGGAACGCGACGATTCCCAGCCTCTGAGCTGTTCAAAAGTAATAGCCTGTGATATACAATTCTATGTAGATATTAGTACCATATGTACGAAAGAGAAATTGCTTTCAGAGCATGCTTGCGCGACCAGTCATCGACGAACAGAAACAAGTGATGCATACTAAGGTTTAGTATTATCAATACTAGTTTTAGGTATTAGTAGACTGCAGTCATAATACTGCAAGAAAGAGCCATTGCCCTTTCAAGCTTTCGACACCTTACACTGAGCCGTTGCGGCAACAGAAGGATCCGACTCCGAGGTGGCCTTCAGCGTCACCACAGCTGCGTCGGCAGCATCTGCACTTGCACCAACCGACACAAACGCCGTCTTAACTTCACCAAACTTAGCTGTGATCAAGGCGTTAGGAACCTCGACGCGCCAGCCAGCTCCCTCAACCTCGGCGCTCAACCTGTAGACATCCGATGCGAGGAACGCCGAAACATCCTCAGGGTGTTGTGCGTCATTCGGGTCTACCGCCACGTATGCGCCGCTGTTGCTAAGCTGGAAGGAACACGAGACGCCTTGGGTCGTGGCCGTGTTCTGTTCAAGAGCCGTCACCTGGCCCTCCTCAAGGGATATGTCGTGAACGCTAGCACCCCCCTCGCCGCCGATGGAACGGACTGCAACGGTGTAAGACAAGACGCCGTCGTCGTTCCGGTGGCGGTCAATGATGTAAAAATGAAGATCGTTGGCCTCGTCAATGAACTCAAACTCGCTGCCAGAGTTGGTGCCCGCGTGGAACAGCGCGTCCGCCAACTGCCGGTAGTCGCCCATGGTGATCATCGCAATGGAGCCGTTGGGCCGGTGGAAGTCGACGAGCTCAATGTCTTCGGGGTGGGCGTCGATGACCCACTGGAAGGGCTGGTTGTCGACGTTCTTGGACTTGCTGATCAGGACGCCGGAGTCGGGCGTGAAGCTGTCCGATCCCATGCGGTCGACGACCTCGATGTCGTAGTTATCCCAGCTTCCGCCATCGCACAGGGGCTCGGTCTGGATGTCGCAAGCGGGCGACCGGTCGGCATCCATGATGATGCGGATTCCCATGAGACCGTCACCAGGATCCACGGATCGTGCTGTCAAATCTGCGACAGCGATTCCCGAGGTAGCCAGTGCCTCTCGAGACAGCCAGAGGATATCGGATCGTTCGATGAGTCCCAGTTGGAACTTGTCCCGGAGGGTGTGGAGCGAACCCATCGAAGAGCCTTGTAAGGCGGGGATCTGCCACCTAGTGTGAGGTCCGCCTGGACCATTGAAGGAACCTCGAGACATCATGGACCAAATTCCAGTGTAGGCTCTGCGCAACGGGGTGCCGTATGGATTATTGTAATTATCGCCAATGTCGAGCAAGTGACTCAGCTCGTGAGCATAGACAGCCATGCCGGAGCTCTCGCCCTGAGTAGACGAGCCACCACCGGCGTTGGGCCACAGTGTGGAAGCCGCGGCCCAGGATGTCCAAGGAACGTAGCGAGTACGCGCCCAGTTTGGAAGAGATGTGTTACCAGTCTTGGGAGGACCGAATTCATCAGGAACATCCTCAGGCCCGTCGAACTTCATCTCGCCGAACTCCTGCCATGTCGAAGACTCGTCTTGGCCCGCAGAGAGAATGAAAACCAGCTCAAAAGCATCGGCCGTGTCGTTACCAACGTCGTTGCGCCAGGCTGACAGCGCATCCGTCCTGATGTTGAGGTTGCACGTCTCTCCAGTCGGACAGGCGCCAGGATTCATGTCATCAGACACACCATACTGATATCCGTTCGCAGGCAGCTGATATGCGCCAAAGGCAGTGAGATCGACACCAAAGCGCCCAGCCGAGTCCTCCATCCAGTATTCGTGGAGGGTGTGTCCCTGGTTGAGGTCATTCGGCGTGTTGAGGAGGTCGCGGTAGAAAGTCGGCACCTTCTCGCGGGCAACATCGGCGGCAGCGGGTTGCGGGTTACTGAAGATGGTCGAATGCGCCGGCTGACTGATCGTGAAGTTGCGGTCGGGGTAGTCCACGACGACAAGCGCAATGTTGAAGTTGCGGTTCGAGCCCTTGCGAGCCGGGTTCGACCAGTCCGTGCCGGGCGGCTTCACCCAGTCGTCCCACGTCATGTTGTCGGGGTTCACCCAGTTCTGGGGGTCAATTGGCTCGAACGGCGTGTATGAGGCGGATGAAGCCGAGGCCACAGGGCCGGCGAAGAAGGCCCCGACCGCGGCTGCGAGGACGGCCGAGAGGCCGCTGCGGCCGTCGTTGAGCTTCATCTCGTCGGTGACGAGGCGGAAATTGACGGGCGATGCGCGAACGATCCACCACCAAACACTGGCGCAGGTCAACAGAGAGAAGATGAAGACGCGAACCCGGCGGAAGCTGGACGACGAATAAGTATGTTTACTGCGGCAGGACGCCAAGACAATACTGCGGACCTTCTTTCTCTGACCTCATGATGGTTCGTTCCCCGCTCCAACGTTATCTCCTTCTCTTTCCATGACCCTGGTTCCTGCATCTTGGTCGCACATGGCGGTTCACCAGGCGGGGAGGTGCGCGTTGAGTGCCAAGAGATGCTATCCTGCTCGCCGTCCTTGTGCGATGGCACCTGCTGCTTCAGGAAAGCATCCATGTCCACTTGGACGCGTCGATCGGCGTGCACATGGGCTGCTTGCCAAGAGTGATCGGATGAGTCGGTTGCAACACCGAAAAAGACTCAACAAGATATTTTGAGGAGAAGAATGTTGCTTTTATGTTTCTAACTCTCGGTTGAGGAAGTCAGTGATATGAAGGGAGCAGCCCGGGATGCATCGGAAGGGAGGCCCGGCGTCATGATAAGCCAATCGTTTCAGCCTGCAGAGCGGGTGGCTGGGGAAATGGGCCTACCAAAGTGGGGTATTGCGAGAGTGGGTCCTGTCGGGTCCGAGTCCGACCCCGGTGCCGGTTCGGTCTCGCTTCGCCGCCTAGGTGTATTGTCTTCCGCCGGCCTACCACCTCCTCCCGGCCTAGAAAACACCTGTCGTGGCGGTTTTAACAATTTGATTGATTTCATCAAGAAGAATGTATTGATTGTATCAATTCATCACCCTTGTAACTAGCAGACTAAGACTTACACAAGCCACATTCTCACTCCGTCCTGAGCATCAAGCTCCCGATCGACACTAGCACCGCAAGCCAAACGAAAGTGAATCCAGTCGCGCAAACATATTTGCCGGAAAGTAACCGCCCCAAATCTCATCAACTGGTCAACCCCAACTCGCTTCACTAAGATCCCCACTCCTGAATAATGAATGTCGCTGTCATTCCCAGCGACGAATCTGTCGTCATCTTCCAGATCGTCATCCTCCAGTTCGTCATACTCTACTTTTTCATCCTCTATTTCGTCATCATCAAGTTCTTCTTCCGTTTCGTCATCGTCTTCCGCGTAATCAGCATCTTCAGCATCGCCAACCTCGCCAACCTCGCCAATCTCGCATCCCAGCTCGTCGAATTTTACACCAGGCGCCGCCAGAACAAGAAACTCGCACGAAATCTCGTTATGAGATGGTTGAATGTCCGGAAAAGCCTCAATCACCGCATTACCCCGGATACCATCAACGGCAATCACCCAGCCCTCCTTTCCGGATATCGACATCAATGTGCCTCGACAAATATGTCCCTGGACGGGGATCTTGTCAGATATCAGCTTCGACCTTTCATCTGGTTCCCATGTACTGGCCGGCTGAGCCTTTCGATACTTGTCACCGTTGTCCGACCCTATAGCCATGTTCTCAAACTTCTCGCTCAGAGTCACAGTCTCTTTGGGTAACCAACCACGGAATGGGTTCTCAAATTGGAAGCGGATGTTGCCCCCGCTGTGATCGGTCACCTTGTAGAACCGATGACGTTCGCGAAATCTTGGTACAACTTGAATTGGTACGTCCAAATAAGTCCAGGACCAGCTCGGGAAGGAGGTTTCTTTCTGGTAAAGTGTCTTTTGAATGATGGCTGCTGCTTGATTTTGCTTCTCGCCTGCCTCCTCAGTCGGAAATTCCACCACTTTGGGACCACCAGCCACTCGCCATGCAAGCTCCTCTTCCAGGGAATTCGACCACAACCCGTGGGCGTACTCCTGGCGCAGTATGTCTCGCGAGAGCTTCGCGATGCCCCACAAAGCATTAGACTTGTCGGTGTGTTTGGTGAGGTTACAGGAGGTATAGGTCCTAACCACATTCTTCCATAGCTTCTCGAGAGAGCCTTCGGAGACTTTTACAGGAGAGCGCACGGAAATATCGGCCTCTTGCAGGCGTTGACGCCAGTAGCGGTCTGTGGCAGCCTTTTCGTCGAGGGAAAGCGGGAACCCCGCAGGAAGAGCTTCGCACGCGGAGATGGTTGCACAGTCCCAGAACAGTTGATCATGGCCAAATTGGAGAAGGCGGGGAGAAAGCATTCGTTCTATTCACATCAGAAACCGCAAACAGCGAAACAAAGAATGAGGAAGCAATACCTTGGAAAACCCAGCCACGGGTATAGAGAGGGCTTCCGAGGAGCTCTCTGTCCCAGAGGTCGGAGGAGACTATTCTCCAGCTGCGGTTGCCGAATCTGCGGGAGAAGCGTTCAGACACAAATTTGGCGGGCACCACGTCGTTGGCGCGAACTCGGAATAGTCCGCCATGGCAGTCTTTCGAATCAGCAGCAGCGAGGTTGCAATAGGAATTCCGATACACCTTGTGCATGAGCTTTGCCTCAGCCTCCCAATCGTCCGTATCGTTTTGGATGATACAAACAGAGTCAATCCAGATGTAACGTATTCTGAGATCACGAGCGATTGTAATAGCCTCTGAGAAGTTCTTGTTGCTGCAGATTGCCGTTTTGGTAGTCTCAGAAGACTTCTCCCACGGGATCCCGGTCGATTTGAAGCTGTCTAGATTCTGTGTCGTTAGCTGTACAAACTCCGATATGCCCCAGCAATGACAAGCGCCTGTCCTTTTCTTCAATCGTCTCTTCCTTAGTGTGGATTATGCGGATGTGCGATGGTAACCCAGCGCCGGGGACGCCAATGTCCAAGACGCGGGTCGGCATGAAGGTGCGGTCGGGATGGCGGGCCTTGCACTTCCGGTGGTTGTCTATGCAGTCTTGCAACCAAGTCTTCATCTGCCTTCGAGACGCTTCGGAGTCGGTTCTATCACCAAAAGATTCCGCACTCGGAATGGGGCCTAAGTCTAAGAAACGTATTAGGATCTTGGCTTGATACGAAGGAGCCAAAACACAAACCTTCTTCGGGAAACATATCAAAGCATACTTCTGGAAGTTGGTCGCCCATCTCTCCTTCGCGATGCAGACTGGAGACCGGACGGAAAGTGATTGAGATGTAGCTTTTGGTCTCCCTGATTTGAGCAGTCTCGCGCATGGTCCACCGATAGAATGCGTCAACACGAGGCTTAAAGTCGAGCTCCTTGACAAATCCGCCTAGCTTTCGACAAAAGATGCAGTCTGAGTCTGCGGCATCATTGAAGGTGTCTGTATTGATGTGATGATAGTCCCATGTCTTGTTTGACTCGAGGACGTTCTCCCGGCAACGTTTGCAGATGGCCATGGTGCCTTAACGTTGGTTTTGATGCAATAAGTCGCCTGAGGGGTGATGTAGAAGTGAGAAAGTGAACAAGCTGGCAGACGAGGCTCTGACTTGTGTCTTCGGAGGTGTCAGCATGTAAGGTGGGCTGCAGGGGTCCGGGTGCAGGGCCCAAGGGCTGGGGAGCCGATCTTGGCAGGCCACGAGAAGTAGGTATTTTTACGTTCAACGAGATGTGATTTATTGGGAGGAACCTGCATCTGACATCTTTTGCCTACTCCTTCTGAAAGTCGGGTTCTGTGGGCGTTGTGGACTGGATTGGCTCATTTCTTTTATCTTGGTACATAAATACATGACGGCATACAACCCTCTAGAGGTGGCAGACTTGCTACCTACCGGACTCAGCTAAGCGACCAAGACCAGAAGCACCAAACCTGATTCTCCCAAAATGAATAGCCTCCCGAGCCTGCATCAAGGCCTCATTGTAGTTCTCCTTCGCGTACATATGAAATGTTTTACAGTAAGCAACCATCGGATAGTCTGCGAAGGGCTTAACCACCACAAAACCGCGCGTGGCATGCAGCATTTCTCTGAGTCTTGGGCCTAGCACATGGGCGTCTGTGTCCTCTCTTTCTTTTTTGGGGAGCGGAGTTGTCGACATCACTGGTGCTGAGTGCGTTCTGTTTGCTTCATGTCTAACATTTGGTCGTTCTGCGTTGCGGAGAACCTCATCCAGGACCTCGAAACCCAGGCCACGTCGATCGAAGTCAAAGTTCGTTACTGCAGCAATAACGCGAAGGCCTAGCGCACGCTGAGGTGATGCCTGCTCTTCGATACGCTTCATACCGGCATCAAAGAAAGCTACGATATTGGCTGGTAAAACGTCCGCCACCGTTGGATTGATGACATCTGAAGGATGAGCTCGATGAATGCTGTCGAGGCGTAAACGGGCAAGACTGATATTCATCTCGGCCTGTTCCACAATTTTCCCCGGGAGTTCCTTCAGTGCTTCGTAGTTTTGCGGTTCCGTAAGCCATTTGCCTAGCTCGGAATGTGGAGGCAGGCTTTGGGTCCCGCTGCCTAGGCCGAGGTCTCCGTGCTCTCTCTCGAAGTCCCAGTCGATGTACCGATTGAATTGATCATGGTGATAAAGATTTACCTCGACGTAGTCGAATGGTTGGACGAAGTTCGAAGGATCACAGCTTGGTGTTTGAGAAAGGCGTCAGTATCATTTCCACTCAATATTTGTCAAACAGCAGCAAAGATAAAAGTGCAGGATCGCCATGTAGAGAGACCTTGCACGTAATGAGGTTGGTTGGATGTGGAACTGAGAGAAATATGTCAAGGGAAAAGGAATAGGCTTCAAAACGACTCACCCGGAATTACAAAGCTTCTTGTCATCTCTGCAGACTTGACACAGTACATGCGCCTTCTCTGGCTCTAAGCCTCTTTCCACACAACCCTTGCATTTCCAATACACAATGATCTCCGTTCCGTTCTTTGGGCATGAGTCGCACTGGACTTTTCGTGGAAGTCTCCTGAGGCTAGGAACGCGTGATGTGAGGAAAGTCTTCAACCCGTGTGCTGCCATGTCAGAGAGCTCCTTTTCAAGTAACAGGCTGGCGGCGGCGCTGCATCTGTCAACATCATCAATGATCAGAAAGGCTCGAGACAACTGGTTCAGACGCAAGTGAATCGCCTCTCGCAAGAGCTGGATTCGAAGTCTTTCGGGACTGTTTCCGCTCCTAGCATTGAGGTAAGTTTGGTGCTTTGTCATGTAGTCCTCACTCGCATCTGTCTGTGTATGGTCGGCTTGTAATTGCTGAAATATGCGGCAAAGAAAGTTCTCTAGGAAGCCTCCAACGGTAACATCGTCTCGCAGAGAAATGGCCATGACGGTATCCATCTCGCCACTGTAAATATGTCGGAGCGCTTGCGTCGCCATTGCTGACAGTGTTGTCTAAAAGGAACAAAAAATATCGGTGTGATTAGCAAATAATACTTAGTTGAACAATTCGTGGCCGTTTCTAACGAAGGAGTAAAGAATGGTCTATCCTCTGATGATCGCATCGGTGGCTCATCTTCGTCACTTGTCAATGATCCAGAGTCGTCAAGAAGTGGATCGTCACGTCCGTTAGGTGGTGGTCGTGCAGCGTCAGCGGTGAACGCGCTGGTCGGTCTCAGACTATGGGGAGGCATTTCCCCACGATACGAGATTGCCGGCTTGGTTGAAAGATTTGGAGAGAGGGATTGACAGGTGCATACAAAGGACAGGGAAGCTTCTATATCCGGGTTCTCGCTGATAACAGTGGAACGGCAATGATGGACTTGGGGGAAGACGCACCTTTTAACCCCGTAACAGATTTATTTCTAGATCGGCTCAGCCTGCTCAGCCTGCCTACGAGCTGATGACATGTTCGTAGAGGCTATGGGAAGGTGTGCACACCATGGAGTGCTGCGGATATGTAAGGCTGGCCAATGACGCATCTCCATGAACTGTGCCTCATGCAATCCCCAAGCTGGCACATGATGCATCCAGCTGACGGATTTTGGGGGTCTCATAGGCTTAAAACTTAACTCCATAGAAAATCCGAGGGCCAGCCAATGATGTCTTGTTTTCAGGATTGAATGGCGTCCTCGATGGGATAATGCTTTCACCTATCTATGTGACAGATGTCGGAGTCTGTTGGCGCCTTTCATACAGTCTTCATGTTTCTCATATGGCGAGTCCAGAGTTCACTAACAGTGCCTAGTAAGTACCATCTCCCCAGAGAAAGAGTATACATGTATCGAGAAGGGGTTCTTTTCCAATCGCTGCAGAGGAAGAAGCGTGTCTAATCACGTGTGAGTATTAGTCACAGTAGTCGTCTTTTTATTTAGGCGGATATTTCTGGCTAATCGGGACACAGCATGATTCCCACGATTAACATGGTTATCTCGGTTCTCATCCCCATCATCTTTCTTATTGGCTGTGCTGTCACTATTTCCACGTTACCGCATGCATAATCCCTTTCGATCTGAATAGAAAGACCCTTCAAGAACTGCGAACTTGTGATGCGCAAGTAGATATCTTTTTTAACCTCGGAGTGCCAAAAAAGAAAGTGTAAAACTGCAATGAGGGTGCCCCGGAAGGGAACACAAGAGGATGGCTATATAAGGTAGGAAGACAAACGACTCAGGAAGCTCCACGGAAGGTATCTTGGGTAACTGGATTATTACAAAATGACAGGAGGGAAGGTAACAAGCAGTTCACAAGAGTCATATACATTACGAAGGTTGAATATTCTCAATCAGCGCATCGAATCATGGTCATCATCATAAAATTGCTGACTTTGGTGAACATCTATCAGTAAAGTCCCAGTTCCCAGCATGAAAACTCATGTAGTGCTGTCGATGTACTGTTTTCACCACCACCTGCTTGTGCGCAGGGCTTTTGATGCACGAATGGCTCGATCGCCGCTAGCCTCGGCACATCAGCGTACAAGCGTGTTGTGATGGCAGTGCGATCGTTTGCAAATAGTTCCAAGACACTGACGTCGAAAAGGATTCGAAGATACAGAAGCTCCTGTTTCGTGTTACTGCCCGACTCGTCGACATACGTGAAAAGTGTATGAGGCGCCGTCTCTTCCACGACGACAACTCCTGACTCCTTTGTTGACTGGTCTCGCTTTATTGTGATTCTCTCAGTCGAAGGATCGAATTCTATAGTTGCCTCTTGTGCGTCATCTGGGCACTTCAGTCAGCGACCATGCATCTTTCTCAAGAGGGGCAGAGTAATACTTACTGCCTGCAAAAGTGAACTTTAGTCCAGCCGACTCAAGTTGAGGTGAAATCTCGATCGACACCACGACTTCTAGGGTTGAGCATCCCTGGGGGAAGATGAATCCATCTCCTGATCTGACCGGATGTATCGACCTTCTCAGACCCCTTAGTCTGTCATCCGGGATGGCGCAAAGTGTTGTTACTTCGAAGGTAGGCTCGTCGCTTCCTTCCTGAACACCGTCCTGGCGGAGACCGATGGATGATATCTCTTCGAGAGACGAGACAAGAGACTTTGTCACTCTCCTGAGTCTCCGAATCTTCAGAACTCGTGGGACCGATAGGAACCCAGCCCAGCCTTGCCGCCTCTTCAACTCGATCGATAGATCCTCCTCAACGACCCATCCCACAATTATCCGTTGATTTGTCTTTGGATCCCAGAAAGAGTTGCCGGCGTAGTAGGCTCCATGGTCAAGAGGTCCACCATACAAGTGCTTCATCCTAGGTTGCCCCTCGTGCGCTTCGATGGTGCCGCACATCCAGAGTTGACCGTGGTCTTTGTCGAAATCTGAGCGACCTCTGCTCTTCTCCGTAGCCAGCAAACCCTCAACTCCCATGATCAGGAAGTCATGCGTCCTGTTGTCGTCCGGATCCTGTAGGCTGAGGAAGTTTGTCACTTCCCAGTTGGCGCCGTGGTCGGCTGACCATCTCGGTGATTGAGAGAAGTTGCAAGGAAGTGATACTAGAGGCGAAAGAAAAGACCACTTCGTAATATCCTCACTGTCAAGTCGGTAGATAAATGGAGTCGGTCCTTGGCCAAGAAGTCCACCGGAGACGATGCCATACAGTGTCTCCTCTGAGTCTCCTAGAGCTTTAGCCATGGAAGGCCATGTCGAAACGAAGGGATCTCTCCATCCAGTCACCTTGAGATCTGTCGGTGGACCAGGTAAGATCGGAGTTGCGTGGCGGTCCCAAGTCCTCCCACTATTCGTTGATGTTGCCAGACTTAATCCTTCTGATCCGTAGTTGTAAGGGAGCGTGTGGTGAATAGGGAGTATCCTGGCAGAGGTATAGAATGTCGTCATCTGCCCAGGACGAAGCTCAACAGGCGATAGACATCCCGTAAAAACACCACCTTGGTCTTCCGTTTCGGTCGGGGCGATCGACGGTTTGACAGAGACATCCCATGAGAGTAGGTCGCGAGAGGTTGCGGCCCCCCATTTGATGTTGCCCCATTCAGGAGTATCTGGGTTCCATTGAAAGCCGACATGGTAACAGTCGTTGACTCGATCGTAGCCAGGTGCACACGGGTCGTTGAGCCATCCTTTCGGTGCAATCAGGTGGAATTTCGGCCTCCATTTGTTGAATGCATCTTCTTTGTTGAGAAAGACGTCACCGTCAGGTTCCGAAACAGAGGTGGATCTTGAGTGTACACATGAACCCCCTTCTGAAGCCGAGTTCCCTGAGGATTCAGGATGGGCAAAAGGAGGACTGCTCGGCTGCTCTGATGACATGGCCAAAAGTCCAATTATCGAATCTGAATTATCAAAGTAGAAACATCAGCTCTGTAGGGCATTTTTGATGCGAACATCCGCTTGATATTTCCGGCAGGTTGGCATGTTGCTTTGAAAGGCCCCCATCGGCGCGGGAGCGGCTCGCCGCAATCGTCGCTAAATTGAACTTGCCAGTTTCGGACAGTCGCCGATCACGTTCCACCTAGACAGCTGAGCCACTTCGCAACGATAATTCAACCTGTGGCAACAAATAACTCTGCCCAGAATCAAGGAGCAAGTGACCACTCCGGGATGGTGTGCACTGTGCATCCGCGGAACGTGACTGGTTGTTGCCGTTGAATTCCCATGTTGTGTAACCTGGGGCACGCTGCAGAATTATCGGGCCTACTGGACCAGGGGTTGGTTGGCTGCTAACGTTTCCGTCGGCTAGCAATAATCACACTGGACTTGCAGATGGTTCGGACTCTCAGCGGATTAGCATGTTCGGGGAAGGCCCCGCAAGCTTGTTTTTTTTCTTTGCTGTGCAACTTTCTGCTATTCACCCGACTGTGGGTTTCTCTGCTCGACGATGACGCTACATCGCAAGGTTTTCTGTACATGGTGCGTGGTTAATCTTCCCCCTCGCCATTCAATACAAAGAAGGGGCCTCCCTGATTGCATAATCGAAAATAGTTAAGCGTTTCAGCACGGAGCGGGATGCCCGCACTGGCACCCCATGTTCTAAGTGCGGAGGCGGCGAAACTTTCCTCATCCCGCACTACTCTCCGACCTCATGCAGCCCGGCCGACGCGGTATGTCTGCCCAACGTCGCGACCAGTCAGCACCATAAGACGGCGCCCCGGGTGACGTTCGTCGCGTCTTTTGTTGCTCGCCATGGGCGATCAATATCAGATCGTCTTGGACCAGACCCTTACGCGCGTCCTCCAGCCACGCGCGTGCGACCACTGCTTTGTGCGCAAAGTCAAGGTGAGATTCCATCAATGGCCACCCGGCCCGGCTATGTTATCCCGCCGGCCTGGCACTAATACTGATATGCCGCTCCGGTACAGTGCGAAAGGACCATCCCGTGCAAGACATGCATGGACACGGGGCTCACCTGCTCGTACCAGCGTAGGCCGCAGTACAAGTTCAAGGCTTCAGCTGACGGCAGTACAAGTGGAAAAGGCGGCACGAAAGATTCTTCGCAACGCACGAAGAAAAAGGCGGCTCGAAGATTGCAAGAATCTCAAGACAGTCAAACACCAATTGAATTGACTTTTGACAGTAAAAACGCATCTGTTGATTCAGGGCGGGAACATCGATTCGTGCCGTCAGTTCATCAATGCTTTAATGATGGCGGTCTTACAACAGCCAGCGGGGACTGGTTTGGTCAATCCGGTGTCGTGGAGTTGGACAACGACAATGATACACATCGACGCCCATCAACAAGCCTACTACCGATGGAGAGAGTTCCCGAGCTCACACCAGCAGCATTTCCAGATTTCCCACTAGCTGGCATGCACACCCTACCAGAGTCAATACGGTCTCACACCTCGGATCCACTTTCCATGGTGCGGATGAACCCATCACCAAAACTAGCACACGCTCAACTCAGATGGCGGCCACCTTCACCAAAGCATTCATCGCCAGCTCTCAGCGCTGCATATCTATCTCCGCTGGGGCCTGCCAGGATATCACAACTTATAAACATCTTCCTAGCTCGACTTCATCTATCCATGCCGTTCTTCAGGAGGTCATTCTTACTAGTAAATCTCAGAAGTCGTCGACATGAGTATGACCGTCAGTTCAACGCGTTGGTGCACAGCATCTGCGCCTACACACTATTTCAGGCAATCCATGCCCAAGATAAGCCTCTACTACCAGATCGTCTGAAACTAGCAGAATCGGTATTATCGTACGTGGCAGAGCAGCATGGCGGCGCGGACTTTGGACAAGACCCATCGGTGGAAGCCGTTATGACCAGTTTCTTCCTCTTCGGGTGTCAATTCTGCCGCGGCAATCATAATGCCGCAACGGTGCGGTTTCGTGAGGCTGTCACGTTGGCAGAGATTATGAGACTGCATGATCCATCAAGCTATGGTAACATTAGCCCTGATGAGATGGATCGGAGAGTACGAACCGTAACGGCGTTGGCCTTTGTGGAAAGGTGAGTCTTCGTTCTGTACCGGAACAGAATCAGGACGCTGACCGCCATTTGCAGGATATATGCGCTGCAACATGGCTCTACATTACAAATGCCTCGCCTGATGGGGCTGGATATCATGGCTTTCCACAGGCTTATCAAGCGTGTCTCATCAGCCGAAGAAGCTGTGGAAGATTTAGCTGTTGAAGGCTTAGGTCGCATGATCGACCAGATTGACTTCGTCGATGAGACGGTCGTGCGATGCTGGAAGTCCGACTGCAACCTGGACCCAAATACAAATCACATCTCCGCAGAGAAGCTGGTGCAGCTCCTAAGACGATATAGCAAGCCATTAGAAGCGAGTCCGTCCATGGAAAAGGGAGGTGCCCAACACGCGGATATTCTGCTCACCCGACACTGGATCCGCAATATGCTCTGGAACCTCGCTTTCCGTCACGGCTTCACCAGCCTCTCTGACCCTAACGTGGAGCTACGGCCTGACTACGCCATCGACATCGCCGCCGAAACAATTGATGCCTGCGATTTTTTCGATATACGTTGTTTAGAAACGCACGGGGTCGGGCTGGCAGAAAAGCTATATGACATAGCGAGCAACTGCGTACGAATTGCGCAGACATTCCCGACGAATAGCGGCGCGTTTGCCGGTGACTTTAGAATCCCCACCTCGGACCATGACTCTTGCGCTACGTCCATCAGTGGAACTCTAGACTCAAGCTCGTCAGCAAGCGACCCATCCGGATGGGTGACCCAAATTCCAACCATCGAGATGGACTGGGCGGCCTCGAGGACAGCCCAAGTGACGGAAATCCTCAACAGGTTTCTCGCGTTATTCGCACTGTTCCGCAAGGGAAAGCATCCGTTCCTCAAGCCATTCGTGCAGCTCATGGCAGGCCTGGACTTTCCCCAGATGTCGACGGGCGACCCGCCATGGGATGACGGCGTGCATATGCCGCTTGTTATGTAGATGGCACCAGCACCAATGGCATGTCAGGGCGTAGATGGAACTGGGATTATGATTTGGCGTTCAGGGTAAATTATTCGGCACTGGGTAAAATGTTCGGTAAAAAAAATGGAGAGCTGTTCGATTTTTCGTACCAGCGAGTGCTTACAATTCCCATCCTTGGATGATGGCAAAAGGCTGAAACCACCAGCTAGCCCCCGCATATTGCCCGCGCGCTTGTCATTCACCCGAATATTTTGAGCGAACACTTTGCCTGAAAGGCTATCCCCGGGCCGTCGCTTCGAAACCTTTCCTAATTGGGACAGTTCCCGACAGAAACTGCCGCTGTCTTGAACGTGGCATGGCAGGGTGCTCCCGGGCGATACTTGGCATGCTATTTGTTGGTCCGTCCCTACGATGGCATCTTGCAGATCCTCGCGGAAATGCTGCCTGGGCTTTTGTGGTGGGCGATAAGCCGGGTTTGTGGTGTAACCGTGCTTTTGACGCTCTTCCTAGTCATGGCGGCGTCGTTGAAGCATATTTCCGTGGTATTTTTGACTCGGACAGAAAAAGCGTCGGGTCATCCCCCGAACGCTATGAGGGCCCCGCGATCTGAGAATTTCTCTCCTCTGACGTCAATCAGACCATAACCCGAAGCACAGTCAGCATGGCTTTTCAACCTCTGAAGGTCTTCATCGGCATACCCGTTTTCTCAACGACACGACTTAGGAAATTTTGTAATTGTCCTAGGGGAACTATGAGGAGGCAGCTGGCTGCTACGGCTGTATGCGTGCTCCGAAGAACTCGATACGTGTTCTGAAGTAAGACTCAAAACTAGGATCAATAATAACACCATCCCTTTGAGCGCGAAATCAGGTTGCTCCGCGTGCTCGTCCCCGAGAGAATCGGCCACCGCAATCCATATCGCCGGCCAGTCTCGCAAGTCGGACCGCGATCTAGCGGTGACTGTGGGGCCGCAAACGCCGATTTCGGACGGACTCCGCCCGCCGGAGAAAAACCTCAATCGGCACACGTGACCCATCTTGTCTCACTCAACAACCTGCACCTTTTGAACCTCACTCACAACCTTGCATCTTCCAAACGGCCGATCTCAAAAACGAAGCCTGCGCCAGCATCAGAATAGCCCGGCATCATCCTTCCAGCATTTACAATGTCGACAACACCATCGCAACCCCCCGCCACCTCCGCCGTCCCGGCGCAATCCGACCCTGCGGCCTTCGCCCACATCGAGAACTACATCGAGACCCGCTGCAACGCCTCCCCAATCTACAACTTCCTCTTCAACCCCGGCCTGAAGCTCACCCACGTCTCCAAGGGCCTCGTCGTCGCGCGTCTGCCCGTCACCCCCAACCACCTCAACTCCTCCGGCAGCATCCACGGCAGCGTCTCGGCCACCATCGTCGACTGGGCCGGCGGCCTGGCCATTGCAGCATGGGATCTGCGCGAGGCAACCGGCGTGAGCGTCGACATCAACATCAGCTACTTGTCGGGCGCAAAGCTGGGCGATGAGATTGAGATTGAGGGCAAGGTTGAGAAGGTCGGAGGCAGCTTGGCGTTTACGCATGTCAACATTTACAAGGTTGCTGCTGATGGATCGAGAGGTGCGACTGTGGCGAATGGAAGGCACACCAAGTTCGTGAGGAGCAGGTAGCGCACGATGCTGGGCAGTGATAGGGTGTGACTGGCATACGAACGGATGTGGGAACTGCAGGTTATAATCTTTACCCAGACGTTCTGCCAAGAAACACAAACGACTTGCATGATTGAAAGCAATAGATAGTTTTATCACGAATAGAAGAGATGGTCAGTTTATCAAATATCGCTTGGAGACTACAACGGTCGCTCTACTTGCCCGCTTGACAAAACAACCGAAAGTTCGAACGGCAGTTTGAGATCTCGTCTCAGACACTCGTAGGTATGACCTGATTAGTATTTTCTACATTCTAAGTAGTATTCTCTATAATATCCGTCAGTAAGAGCAGGCTCTCAAACATTAGACATTGTTCTTTTCGGTCGCGCATAACCAGATTGCTGAGGAATCGCTCCAAAGCTTTAGTTCCCCAGGCGACGTATTTTCAACCTCTATTTCTCGTCTATGAAAGGGGGCTAGCGAAAGCTCCCAAATGTAACTTAAACGCAATGTCCCTAGAGGCTCTATCGCAAGGACGCTCGGCAGAGACTGTGGCAAGGATCCGTTTTGATCATCAACGTTGACAACTTATTGTGACTAAAGGTTACCTAAGTTGTTAAAATGTTCATGTTTCTTGTCCAGTCCCGCACTCTCCGCATTTCTCTAGGTCCCTCACATCCATGAATCATGGCTTGCACGCTGTCGTGTAGTACTATATGGCGCGATCGCAAGCATTGGCGGATGCTTCGATAGAGAGATAGGGACAACGATGGAAGCAAAAGGCTCTATCTAGTTCATTTCAGTGCTCCTCCTCATTTTAATTTGCAGTCGCATCGAACTTTGAGCGGAACTGACTTCTACTGAAAATGAATGTCACTGTATATGTATATAGGGGCGTCTTAAAATTCTCTGCAGTTTGTGTAAAGGTTTTTCGTTGCGCTGTTCCTGAAATTCGGAGACGAAACCTGACAACTGGGGGATCTTGAAGTCATGTAAAAGTTTTGTTAATCCATTTCAGTCGCTATGAAAAATAGCACGATCCCCCGTTTCGCGAGAATGGCACTTACAACATTAGGTCCGGCGAAGGGAAATGGAAGGACTTTGTGCAGTCATCACGAACGCGTCTGTTACTAGCGGGACCCAGGAATTTCCATCATGAACACCGATAAGACAGTTCTCACCGGCAAGTGTAGGTAAAGCTGGGCTCGAGAGATGGATTCCAGAATAACATATATCGTCTCGTCAGGACGTGCTACAGGTGCGCCACTGGCCATAACGCAACTTTAGGCTTCTCAATAGATAACAGTTAAACATCATAGTCAGCGCTAATGCATTCATTGAATTCTGTTAGTAAGAATGGTTTTGGGGGATCTCTGCTATATGCATACATGAGGCGCCAAACCAAAAGCGGCCCAACTTTGGTGGTCAGATTGCTGTGATCAGGCTGCAGCGTCAAACTGCCGTATGATTCGCTTGAAATGACGCGTGACCTCTCATCGCACTTAAAACCCCTCATTTCTTTGTGCCATCACCTTGAAATCTGAAACACCTTGGCTTCCTCTAATTTTCATCGTAGATTCTTTCGTCGATAATTAGACAGGTATTGGGCCGCTTCAATGATGCTTCACGAAGAGCTCCCCAAAATGGCAGACACAACCAGCTCAGCAGTAGCTACTTCAAACATTGAGGAGCGTCCAATTGTGGATTCAAGCCGCAATTCGCCCGAACATGACGGCATATGGGCTTCTGCGGTCAAAGCCCTAGGCGATGATGAAGTCAAACGTCTTCTAAGTGTAGTGGATGGAAATTGCAACTACGGTGAAATTCTCCGTGTTCTGCTCGAAGCCACTGATTCAAAGAAAGCCGAGTGCATGAGGAAGCGTTGGAAAGTAAACATCAAAGGGCGTACCATCATTTTGCGGGACGTTTTCGAGAAGATATCCATATGGGTTAACAAAGTCATTGTCTGTCACCTCTAGCTTACCGAATGGCAGATATCACAAGAAATGTCAAAGCTAACGAATTTCATTCGGAGCATAGAGAATCGGAGACATAGCGGTGCAATACAATCCGGCGAGCGCATCTTTACCATGGGCTGTGTTCAGACTTATAATGCAAGCCAGCGTAAATGATGTGGAGGTCTTTGGGTACGTAATGCAATCAGTTGAGAGCATAGCCCACTCCATTGCGGTTTGCTCTGTTCTCGAGTTGCAGTATTACGCGTCGCAGGAGAAAACGTAAGAAGTTGCTCCCTGGCCCCGGTTGGGCACGGTATGATTAAGCTAATAGCTTCCCCATTTCTAGGCGTCGCACATCCGATCAGATGCACTCCGCTATCAAGAGCCTTTACGTTTCCATCCTTGAATATTTGGTAAAGGTCCTCGACTATTTCCAAGAAAGGTCTATGGTACGCTTGTTGAAGAGTACCATCTTCTCCAAAGGCGATATGGAGACACATTTTGCCAATATTGAACTGAGCTCCAAGCATGTATTTGAGCTCGCACATCTAGTTGAATCGGAACGGGCCGAATCAGCCTTCCTTGCCATCGAAGGCCTGACCATGGAAACAAAACTCATTGGAAACTTTCAGCAAAAGTATCTCGAAAACGCTGAACGGATTCTTTTGGAGTTACGAGAACCAATCCAGAGAATTCCTACAAGCCTTGGAGCGATTCAAGACGGGCTCGATAAGAATAATCGTGGGAAGATTCTGAGGGCTATGTCCAATGTTCCGTTCCAACAGCATCACAAGACAGCAAAGAGAGGGCGCCTAGATGGGACTGGAAGGTGGCTTCTCGAAAAAGGTGAGTTCCAGGAATGGCGACATTGCAGCTCATCTTCAGTGCTCTGGCTTCATGGTATCCCGGGGTGCGGTAAGACCAAACTGGCATCATTGGTTGTCGACAAATTGGAAGAGAATGATACTGTTGCGTTCTTTTACTGCATGCGAAACCCCGCAGAGCCGGAGCGTGGGCAATGCGAGAAGATACTGGCAAGCCTGGTTCGCCAAATTGCAATTAACGGATCAAATTCCGGTATTCTTCCGCCGGTGGTCGCAAAGTACGAGGACGCACTATCAAGCTTCATGGACTTTGAAGACCAAGTATGGACCTCTGAAGAGTGTAAGGAAGTTCTGCTGAAGTTGATGGATGAATACCCATCAGTCACGCTTATCCTCGATGCGCTTGATGAAGTAAACCAAGAAGATCGTGAAGAGCTTTTGGATATTCTCAGCGGGCTTCTTCAAGAATCTCCAAACCTTCTCAAGATATTTGTATCAAGCCGCGATAACTACGACATATCTCTGCACTTGGCTGGATGTCCAAATATCTACGTTGACGCGCACGACAATGCGCCTGACATAGAGGCATACATGTTGGTTGGCCCGGCTTTTCTTTACTTGAAAGATTTATGCTAATTGTCAACCACAAATAGCGAGAATGAATTAGACTCAGCACGGCTGTTACATGGAAGACTGTCGCAGGATCTTAGAAAGGAGATCAGCAAAAGACTCTCAGAGGGAGCTCACGGAATGTACGTTGCGATGAAAGATGCATTAGACATTTATTGTTCGACACTCACAGGATGTGTTCCAGGTTTCGCTGGGTCGCACTTCAGATCCAGTCATTTCGTTCTCTAAAGCTTGCCGCAGATGTTCGAGGTAGACTCGGTGCCCTTCCAGGTACGCTGGAGGAGGCCTATTGGGAGATATTTGAACATATCCAAGCCTCTGGAGAACCTGCTGCAAAGCTAGCAACGTTTACTTTTCAGTGGCTTCTGTGTGCTCGATGGGCCGTTGAATTGGATTCGTTTGCCGCCATAGCATCATCACATCTCGCTGACGGCTACACTTTTGAAGCTAGTGAGGTGCTTGATGTATGCTCCAATTTGGTTGTTCAGCGCCCTGAAGCACGAACATTTGAGCTGGCCCACTTGTCAGTTCGTGAATTTCTTGAGAGCGTCAACAGTCGAGGACTGCACATGTATCTGCCCCTTGAAAGCAATCAATCGATTGCCACGGCTTGCATGGGGCACATCCAAAAGCTTTCCATTTCATGGACTCAAGAACTGACAAATCTGGAGGTTCAACCTCAATCCTACAATGATTCATACACAGTCGAAAAGCTCTCTCAACAGATGACAGAGTCGAAGTCTCATTACTATATCATCTTGGAGTGGTTTCACCATGTCGAAGCCAGTCGGGGCCTTCGGATATTGGACCCAATGAAGACACTGGTCCGCGAATTCATCTTTGATTGTAATAAGTCTGGAAATACTTCTCATGTTTTCCAAGGCTGGTGCAAGGCTATGAGAGATACCCGCATTTCCAGTTATACAATTGATGAGCGAGCCATTCAGCCGAAGGGCCAGCCTGTATGGTTTGCCATTGCTCTGGGTTGGCCAGAGATTGTGAAAGAATACTTCGAATATCGTTCTCTTTTCTCTGAGCAAGAAGCCCCAGATCTTCTGTCAAATCTAGCCAGGGGCTCTTTGGTGAAGGAGGACGCCCAACACAAAGTGCCCAGATCTGACCTATCTCTCATGACTGAGCAGCTCGAATACGCAATTAACAACAACGAAAAAGATATTGCAGAGCACATTGCAAGCTATCTGGGTGTGGAAGCAGAAGCCGAAGCCATAGTGTGTGCTGCAAAATCTGGCCATGTCAAAATGTTGCGGGTCCTAGCCGACCACAGCAAGGTCGCCTTGCTCGCTGCGGGCAATAGAGCCATCGAGGCTGCTGCGCAAGAATATTTGGCTTGCAGAGGGGGGGACTGGGTCGATACCGCCGGGGCGATTGCTTTCTTATTGGAAAACAAAGTTACGGTCAAGTCGGGAGAGACTCTGCTGCGCCGCGCGGTGCTTTATGAGCAAACCGATCTTGTCCGCACCTTGTTGAATTATGATGTCGGTTCCGCTGCCCGATGCGCGGCCTTGGCCACCGCAGTTTCGAACGGGGATCTTCAAACGGCCCAGTTGCTTTTAGATCATGGGGCAGAGCCGTCCGATAAGTCAGCTGTTATTCGTGCGCTGAATCAGAACACTCCAGTTGCGGCTGCAAATCTGATCAAGGCCGGATTTGGGATTGATGGGCGATTCTTAGATAAGGCACGAACACCGTTGCATTTCGCAGCAGAGAAGGGCTTCACAGAGGTGGTCCAAAACCTCGTGGAGCGGCGGGCCCCCCTGAACGTACGCGATGTTGACCAAAAGACGCCCTTGCACCTTGCTGCCGAGAGAGGCCATTCAAATTGTGTCAGCCTCCTTCTGCAGCACGGGGCAGATGTCCTGTTAGAAGATCGTTCTGGGAAGATTCCTCTGGATCTTGCGGAAGAAAGGCATCATATCAGAGCGGCAGAATCAATCTTGAATAAAATGCGACGGCTGATGGAGGATTTGAAGAAGAAACAAAGGCTGAGAAACCATAAACGTCCTGAGCAGGATTTTTCAGCTTGGTAGGTTTCGGTCATTCGCAGACATAGTCTATTATGATTATTTGCATCTATCAAATTATTTCACTGTAGTTATTTCCACATTCAATAGAAGGGACTGCTAGCTGATGATTTTGAATTAGTCAGATATGCCAGCACTGAAAAACACTGCCATGAGGCTAATTCCTAGAGCAGTTTTCGCGGTCCATCAAGATTTGAGATCGCTCAACTCTTCACGTAAGTGAACCTTTATACGCCATAAACCACTAAGAGACAGCTATCATATGACGGGGCGTATTCAGCAGAGTCTGCAGCTACAGTCGGAGAACAAGAAAAACTGGTTGAATTAATGTACGTTAACATCCAGTAGTCCCCAAATCTATCAGCTAAGCTGATGAAGGCACTGGCCATTCATAAAACACAAAGCTCTTTATCATTTCAGAGTGACTGCAGCCCCACACGCTAAGCAATTGTGTTCCACACGCACCCGGTGGGATGGTGTTCATCCCTACCCAGCATTCAGAGCCTGGAAAGCCTTGCCTGAGCCCCGGAGACATGCAGCACGACACACCCGGTAGCGAGAAGAACAACGGGAGCCCGTGAACAATACTTGCCGATTTTGCACCTTCTTGAAACCCAGGACGCCCAAGTGCAACACCGTCACTTAAGTGGAATGCCAGACTGTCCAAAACACCGCAGATGCAGAAGATTCCTGCCCACCTAGGTCGATTGACGGGAATGATTCTGTACCAAGCCAGTGCAGTGTAGGTGGAGTTGCCAAAGTAAGACCCGTTGGTAACTGCTTACAGTCAGGACCCTGGCTCCCATTAAGACTGTTCTGCTCCATCATACAACGGAATGCGCGGGATGCGTGCTTAGGACTCTGTTCTTGATGTCACCTACTCTACCTAGGTACGAAGTCACTTTTGTAAGCGGCGCAAGGTCCAAGATTAGGCTGAAAAGGCGCGAGGCGGTAGAACCAGGGAAATGTCACAGGAGGTGGGTCATCATTCAAATTAACGCTTCGGATGCAACATGCGTACATGTGATCCAACTCTTATGACAGGGAGGGTTTGCAGCCAGGAGAATGGATTCTTGCGTTGCAGGGTTGAGAACTCAAATGCCTCCGGGTTATTGTCGTGTCTTGAACGCGAGTCTGCCGAATGCAGGCTTATGGACCTTCTGGCCCATGAGTAGAAGGTGAGGGTAGCAATCAAGGGTCCTGGTACGCACACTTGTTGGTCCAAAACGGGCAGCTCGTGGGTCAGAAATAGCTCAACCTTAATTGCAGGCTTTTGCTTTATCATCACATCTAATCAATCTAGGTGGATCAGGTGAGGCTCGGGATCACCGTCGGATGTGTGCCGAACTCCTCAGAAGTCACATCAAACTTAGCATCCCCGTACAGCATTTAACAAGCGAGTTCAACATCACCACATCCATGGACCATACCGGAACAGCCATCCTGGCATTGAATTCTCGGTTGCGCTGATGCCCACAAAGAATGGCGACTTATCTAGGGCTAGCCAATGCTTGCAGAAGCAACCCATACCAGCCGAGGTGGTCCGAAATGCCCTCAATTCCAAGTTGCATGCTGCCGTTTGACATGCTCCTCGGTCAAGCTTCAAATGTTATGCCGATTTTCTCTTTCCCTTTTCTCCCTTTTATTCTGGAAACAGTCATCTTTGGCATCTGGCGCGAGAAACGAGCCCCTCAGCGCGGACACACTCTTGGACAGTTTCTTGTTAGTCACGACTGACTGCCCGCCACGTAGGTAATTACGGATACATAATTGAGATGACCATTTTCTAGACTACCTAGGCCTACATGAGAGCGAATGTATTATCCCCAAATTCTCATAGGCGCTTCTTACCACAACTTGAGCTGAATCCTGACTGCTACCGTTTTGGTTCATTATCTGGAGCATCCCGCAATCCTTTGTACCAGGAAACTAGGAACCAGGAAATTGGCATCCAAATAACCATAAAATGGCACCATTTTACCACTTCTCTACCCAAGCCAAGAGAATTTGATCATGGGTGACAACCAAAATGTACTCATCAGAACTTTCTATTCCGTAATAATAGTAGTCTGGACCTTCCAGAACAGGAGGTTCGCCGGCATAGTTACCTTGCATTCGGGCCAAGAAGTTAGTGTGCCTGAAATCTATAGCTGGGTTTACGCACATGCAGCCGTGCGGCTGGTCAACACCACTGAACCTCGATGCCCCTCTCCGTCTGCATGTCCAATTGTTAGGATCATGCAGGACTTAGGTGGGATAAAGTCGCTTCTTCGTATCATGACTGCGCCTAAGTCCGACATCGCCGAGAAGAAGCATATGGGATGGAAAGCTCCGAGAACGACTCTTCGTTCAGCATGGACGAGTTCAAGAGTTCAAATACGCTTTGGGAGACAGGCGGAGATTCGAGCCATAGCATTTGTGCCTCATCGTCCTCGTCGTTCTCTGCGACGCTCTCTTGTCTGTTCTTCATCACCACAGTAATTCTCATTACGGCAGAGCTACATGGCGGCAAAGCTTCTCTCGACACTTGCAGCATCGCTGGCTTTGGCCGGCATAGGCCAGAGCGCGACTGTGCCAGGCAATGATGCTGCTCTCGCTGCGGCAGTGGCCGCTCCAAGCCGGTACATCGTCCTGTTTGAAGAAGGGGCGGTCGCCAACTTTCAAAAGAGAGACGGCACAATCGTAGGGTCCTCGGACAGACGAGTTGCTATACGTAAACGCTGACGATTTTTAGGATGTCAGAGGCTTTGCAACAACCGTGTCGTCGCACATCCAGAAGAACACGAAGCCGGCCCTGACCTTCGATTCCAGCCTGTTTAGTGGCGTCTCAGTCGATGTGCATGATGCGAACTCGACTTCAGTTGACCAGATTAAGGCTATCGAGGGCGTTTCTCAGGTCTGGCCCGCGGGACTGTTCACCATTCCGCCCACTTCCGAAGCTGTGATCTCCGATTCCGACCGGCCCACATGGTCGCCGCACAACACCACCAGGGTGAACGAAGTCCATCAGAGGGGGCAGAAAGGTGACGGCGTTGTTGTCGCTATGATTGACAGTGGTGTTGACTACAACCACCCCGCCCTCGGCGCAGGATTTGGCCGAGGTTTCAAGGTTGAAGGCGGTTACGATCTGGCAGGCGACAATTACGTTCCCGGGGGACCGACCAACCCGGACTCGGATCCGATGGACTGTGCGGGCCATGGTACTCATGTTGCTGGCATCATCGCAAGCCAGAACGAGTACAACCCGGGTGTGGCGCCGAACGCGCGCCTTCGCATGTACAAGGTCTTTGGTTGCGAAGATGGCACTACCGAGGACGTTGTCATTGCTGGCTTCTTGAGAGCCTTTGAAGAAGGAGCTGATGTGATTACTGCCTCTCTCGGCTCGGCGCTTGGTTTTCCCTACATTGCTGCATCCATTGTGGTATCGAAGATTCAGGCCGCAGGTGTGGTTGTCACTGCCGCCGCTGGAAACAGTGGCAGCGCTGGTATGTGTACAAACTCCAACTCCTGACACCGCAGCCTTAACTGACCACGCTTAGGACCCTTCTGGACCACCAACCTGGGAAACGGCTTCGGCACCACAACGGTCGGAAATGTTGAGCAGATTGACCGTGTTGTGTACACAGTGAAGGCGCGATCGGCCAACGGCACAACTCGTGATATTGTACAGTCCTCTAAGTGACAGTGCTTGATAGCACCTGCTGACCAACCTTTGCAATGTAGATCTACATGGAACCTAGCGGACGTCCCTTCGATCTCGTCGGCGATCATGGTGCATTCTTCTATCCGGATGTCCGAACCCGTGATGTTTGTGACTTCTTGACTACGCAACCAAGAGTTCCCAAGGGCAACGTTATGGTGCAAAGGTGTGTCCGATCACAACGATCCAGCTCAGAGCTCTGCTAACAGCACATCTTACAGACAGGGTGACTGTGATTGGTCAAGAATGGATTTGATCACTTGGGGTCGGGTCGAATGAGTGTTCTACTACGGCAAGCAGGGCGAGGGGCTACCAGTTCCAACTCGCTTTATTCAAGATGCTGGAGCTCAAGCCAAAGGATGTAGGTGGACATCATGCTGAAAGTTTCATGACTGCGAAAGCTGATCGCGACGCATAGTGGCCGGATTTACCTACGAGGACGGGCAATGGCTGCTGCAACACTCCGACAACAACATCACAGTCACATTCGAGTTTGAAGAGAACCCTAGGCCAGTCTCTCACCGTTGGACCGACGCCAATGGAGTCAGGACGAGTGCTTTCAGCTCCTGGGGTCCAACACTGGATTGCAGGATGAAGCCAGAGATCGCCGCGCCAGGTAAGCAAAAGCCTTTGCAGACATGCTGCTCTTCTCATTCGGATGTCTTCTAACATAGTCTTGCAGGCGCAACCATCCTCTCCACGTATCCGCTCAAGCTTGGGAAGTGGGCCACACTTTCGGGAACTAGCATGGCAACTCCTTATGTATGAGTCCAAACTTAACGGCGAAATGATCGCATGTACTGACGAAGATGAAGATTGCCGGCGTTGCGGCTCTTGTACTAGGGTCCAAGGGAGGCCGCAGTGGCTGGGGCCCTGACGCCGCGCGATTGGTGCACGAAAGGCTCATTGCCAGCGGTCAGCCTGTCTCCATGAGAAACGATAACTCTGCTTACACGTATGTTCTCCACCAACATTGCCACGCTTCGCCTCTCATACACGTCCATATGCTTACATGACTACAGTCCCGTGGCTAAGATTGGGGCTGGTATCGTTGATGCCGTCAGAGCAGTCGAATACGACACGTTCGTGTCGCCTGCCAACCTCAACCTCAACGACACCGTGCACTTCAACGGCGTGCACACAATCAAGCTCACGAACAGAGGCCAAGAGGCAGTCACGTACAATGCTACCCACCAGAATCTGAATGGTTTTCAAGCAATTTCGATCAGCACCAAGTACGTGGACACAAACCCCGACATCGCTGGGTACTTCGCGTCGGTCACCCTGTCAACCGAAATCGTCACAGTCGGACCAGGTGAGACGGTTGAGATAACGGCGTCATTCACGGAACCGGACAACGGCGTCTACGGGCTCATGCCCGTGTACGGTGGAAATATTCATTTCTGGGGCTCCAACGGAGAAGACGTCCGGGTTACATATATGGGTACGAGCTGCAGTCCTGTCAGTCGATGGTTGTTGCTAATCTCTCCTTCTTCTGTTCAGGCGTCAAGGGTTCTCTTTACTCTCAGAACTCGTGGCTCTACACCCCGTCATTTATCCAGAACAAGAACTCGGACAGTCTTATTGGTTTCCCTGACGGGAAGGAGTATTTCATTGGCGAGTGGGAGAAACAGCCGGCAGCTCTTTACACCAACAGCTGGGCCAGTGAGGAGCAGAGTTTCGATGTAAGTCTGCAACATCCCAGCATGGAGCAGCGCTCCCCGTAAAGCAATCAAGTCAATTATGAGGGTCAAACTTGACTTGATTACTATATCGCGATACTATACTTAATTAATTGTAATTAATTATAATTAATTAGCAAGTATCCCTATATATAAAGGGCCCTACCTTAGAAGGGGTTCTAAGAGGGGAGGGCCCTGGAGGGCAGGGCTCTAGAGGGTAGGGCTCTAGAGGGTAGGGCTCTAGAGGGCAGGGCTCTAGAGGGTAAAGCTCTATAGGGTAGGGCCCGTGAAGGAGACTCTTAGAGGGGGGACCTAGAGAAGGAGGCCCGGAGATAGGGGCCCAGAGATAGGGGCCCGGAGGGGCCGAAGCTAGGTTTTCGGGCGGGGCGGGGGCCGGCCTAGAGGGCTAGCCTAGATTAACGATTTTCCAGGATTTTCAGGGTCCTTAGCCCCCCCCCAGGCCCCCGCCGGGCCCTAAAGCACCCCTACTAAAAGAGTCAAGGTAATTAATCAAGTTTGAGGGTTATAATTAACTTAATTGACTAGCGATAGCTTCAAAATTAATTGATTGATTAATTGAACTTGGCAAGTTTGATTGCTTTACGGGGAGCGCTGGCATGGAGAACTTCGAAAATGGACGCTTGTGACTGACTGTGGTCTGTTTATCTAGTATGTGGCCAAGGACTGGACGCCTGGGGACTGGGTTTACCCTCCTGTTCCAGGCAAGAACAAGTGGTTTGGATCCATGACCAGTTCCGAACGTGTTTTCCCCGCTCTGTTCCAACCTCGAATTCCCACCGGGAGGATGTTTGCTTATGGCTCCATGAACATCAGCCAGGGCACTACTCTGGTACCCGGTGAATACCGCATCCTGGCCAGGAGTTTGCGGATATATGGTGATCGCTCCAATTTGGATGATTGGCAGACAGCGTTGTCCAATTGGTTCACCCTCAAGGCGCTGCCCCCATCAAACTCCACCACTACCACCACATCTCAGACGGCCACTTCTGATTCGCCCACTGCACCCACATCCGCTGCGCCACTCCCACCTATCGCTATCTGCGGCGAGTCCGTTCCCATCAACCTCACGGCTCGCATTACTACAGAGACCAGCAGATATGGTCTCATGTTGAGCTCCGACTTCTTGGTCTACGACCGCCGCGGTGACGGTACGCATTTCGAGTGGGCCCTGACCAACGAAGGCTACCTCAAGACTCGCGAATTTCGCGCACTACACCAGTGGACATCTATGCAGCCGTGCATTCCAACAACAACAGCTTGATCTACATGTACACGCCTGGCCAGATATCGGGAGCGTTCTCGTATCTTACTTGCGCGCGACAGGGAACCGAACTGCTGTGCACAACCAACGTGAAGTCTTCTTTCTACGACTGCCAAGATCCCGAAGACAACGAGGTTTACGTTCACATTCGCAGCGGCCCGGAAGTTCGGAGTGGCTGTCGGCAGGTAACTTTCAACTTCGAGGATCTTCGGCAGACCTGCGACACACCGACTGCTAGTTCTCCTGCGACGGTTAGCGCAGCTCCAACGGTGAGCCTCATGGTTTGAGAGTGGAATCTTTTGGGGGGGGGAGGTGCTTTGGGGTCCATGGGATCGGTGCTTCATCGTTTTGTTTCCTTCACAAGCACTCACTCGCTATTATCTATCTTGTGGATATCCACCCCGGTCCCTTTTCGGAAGCATTTCTGTTGCTAATTTGTGACCTACTGTCATTTGCTTTACTTTTCTTCCACGTACATATTTGCAGACAAATTATACGAGACATGACATTGCTCACGAATTCACTACCACATTGTCGAGTTGTGCTGTGATCCGGGCAGAATTTTGTTCAGGCCAGTTCAAGCCTGGAGAGCCGCCCGACATGATTTTCTGTGATCGGCGACCCGCTCACAATCTAACAGGAAACCTTATCTTCTGCCAGATCCAGAACTCGTGAGTATGTGCCAATCCCCGGGAGAACCGTTCCGAGAACAACTCAGTGGAAGAAACGGTGATGTGACTAGTTCTCTATGTGCTGTATCTGAGACACCCCCGTCCATGTGCTTGCAGGACTAGGGGGAGGCGCTAAGCCATTCACCTGATCCCGCTTGTACACACTACCCTGGCCCCATGCTGCACGAGCCTCCTGCTGAGCTTCTAAGCGTGCCAAGCTAGATCATTAGCATCGAAAATGCTCGAGTCTGGGAGCGAGACGGACATTTTGCGAGATTCTCCGGCCTAGGCGCCTCACATTTGGCGGCCCCAAATGCCGAGACGCCATAACGATACGTGACCCGACTCCTAAGGGCAAGTGATGATGACATATATATCAACATGAACGATTGAGACACTTTTTGTGATCCATCCTGGCCCTCCAAAGTGTTCCCGGCAGAAGCATCTTGTGATCAATAAGGTGTGCCCGCAGGCGTTAATCTACTATGCGAAAGCATCAATAAATGAAATGAAAAGGTAGAATGAAAAAGGAGCCCTCTCCAAGGCCCATATCGGCAGTGTAGTCTTGGATCTCTGTTTGATAAAATCGTTACATCAGCCTGCAGCATAATTCAAGTATGAAACTTTTATTCTGCAATTTGTATCTTGAAGAAGAAGAAGAAAGACTCCAGCGCTAGGTACAACGGCTCCGCGCCGAAATGTAGACTTAGATTTCAGTGTGCAGTAGTCAAAAGCGCTTTTGCGCGAAACAGGGGCTCGGGCTTGAGAAGGTGTCCCTAGGATCCCCCTACCTTATGCAGGCTTTATATAGCCCCGAACTTTATGTACGCCTCATACTTATAAGAGAGGGAGTGCCGTGTTAAATCAAACACATATTTGTGGCTTTCTGCAATGTTATGTAGTACAGTATTCAGTGATTGTATACCAACATCATACTGCCGATCTGACTTTAAGTCATTGGCATCGGCGTTATCACCAAGCTCACGAAGTCGCTCGTTTCGAGCTTGCATACGTTTATGCTCGCCTTCATTCTTTTCTCTCTCTCCGTCATTGACAATCAAGATGGAGCCTCTCGAAGTTCCCTTGGCGCCAGAGGCGACGTTCGTGAGGATGAGAAAGGACTACTCCCGATCTCTGCTTCAACTTGAGCCTTCGCAGCAGCCTACTTGGGGCAGAGCAAGCCGCGGATCCTGGATGCGCTCAGTCGGATCACTATTTCTTGTGATGTTCGCGCCGACATTGGTCATCTCCACCACTGTCACTCTTTCTGCATTCCAAGGCTCTCTCTACGAGTTTCTGAAGGCTGCTATACAGGACGGGTTGATCTCTGTTGTATGGTCAAATTGGCCGCAGTTCAGTCTCAAGGTCACGGGCGTGTTTACGCTCTGGGTTATGTTCCAAGGCATCCTCTTTCGATATCTTCCAGGGCCAACACACCACGGTCAAAGAAGCCCCGCCGGAAATCTGTTGACTTATCGAACTAATGGATTAAATGCTTGGTTCGTTACCCATGCATTTGCCGCTGCGCTTTGTTACTTCGACGTTTTGGATCCTGCCTTTATCCCAAAGAATTGGGGCGGTCTGGTCCTCTCAATGAACGCTGCCGGCCTAGTGCTCTCTGTTCTGGCTTTCATCAAGGCGCATCTGAGACCAACGCATGCGGATGATCGGAAGTTTAGTGGTGAGGCAACTGCGAAAATATGTTTGAATGCTCCTATAATGATTAACATTTTCCAGGATCGGTATTATACGACTTGTACATGGGAATAGAGCTCAATCCAAGAATTTGGGGTGATTTCGATCTAAAGTTGTTCACCAACGGTAGACCCGGCATCATTGCATGGACGCTCATGTACGTTTCTACGAAGATTGACCGAAATTCGCACACGTATGCTGATTCACTCCTAGTGATTTGTCCAACATCGCGTATCAGTACGAGATCCATGGCTGTATCGACCCTAACATTGTGCTTGTTACCATCCTGCACGCAGTATATGTCCTTGACTTCTTCGTCAATGAGTCCTGGTACCTGCGCACTATCGACATTGCGCATGACCACTTCGGCTTCTACCTAGCTTGGGGATCTTTTGTCTGGCTCCCTAGCATGTACACCATCCAAGCCCAGTATCTTGGACTCTACCCAACAGCCACATCAACTATTCACCAGGTCGCTATCTTCTCTATCGGAGTTGCTGGGTACACCATCTTCAGGTCCGTCAACAGCCAGAAGGACCGGGTTCGGCGCTCCAATGGCCGTTGCTCCATCTGGGGGAAGCCAGCAAAGGTCCTTGTTGCATCTTACAAGACCTCGGACGGTCAGAGTCATCAGAGCCTTCTCATTTGCAGTGGCTGGTGGGGCTGGTCGCGTCATGCCAACTACTTGGGAGATTTGCTTTTGAGTAGCGCAATGTGTGCTTTGGTGGGATCTGACAAATGCTTGGTATGGTTCTATGCAATTTTCATGACGATCTTGCTGGTGCACCGGTGCATACGCGATGAGGCAAGGTGTTCGGAGAAGTATGGAGCGATTTGGGAGGAGTACTGCAAAACTGTTCCGTGGCGAATCCTACCCGGGGTTTGGTGAGGTTTTGCGTTCAACTCCAAGCCCGTGTCAATATTGAAGCTTAAGGTATATAGAACACAGAAGTTATGACCACCGCCTGTGCAAAGCCAGTTTATTTCCAATCATGTCTTCAATGATCATGATTTAGGAAAGCCAATGTCTATTGGATAGAGTCGCCATGATTTCCCACCAACAAATCATTCGTGCCGTATGTTTTCCATATTTAACACTTAGGTAGACTACCGGTTCGCCCAGAAGACAATGATCTTTGTCACAGTCTCTTCAATCAAAAACGGTATTTCCTTTCTCACTCGAGTTCAACTACCACAGAAATTTGATCTTCACATAGGTTCCTCGAACCATAGTGCTTCAACCATCGACGAATGGCTTTGAACTCCAGCCAATGCCCGGCCAGACGGCAATGGAGTTGAACTTCTTGTCTACAATTTTGACACGAATCGGGAATAGTCTTGTTGGGGCAAGACGAGAGTAAGGGTTCACTGAAGCGCAGGGCGGAGATAGGACCACGGAAAGCGTTCGGATGCTGAAGCCATTGATTGCCGAAGGCATGTGAACACCAAGCAGCCGCAGGAACATCAGATTAGATGCATGCTGCTTTATAGATCTATCCAATTCCTCGAACTAAAACATATCTCATGCTATCCAATCATTGAATGGTTTACCTTTAGTGTATTTGCCTGGCAAAATGAATCGTCGGTGTTTGTGTGTCACTGCTCCCGACCGCCATAGGGCGCAGTTGTCACCTAAAATCGAACTATCCCAGTGAGTTGGTGGGGTCAATCCGGGCTTTGCACCGCCGAATACTGGGTCACTGCCCTGAACGCGGTTCCGGAACTTATTTCCAAACGCCGAACTTCCGATTCCAATAAGACTCTTACTTCAAACTCGTTTCCCGCTCAAAGTCCGGCGTGTTATTGCTTTGTCGTTATGAGTCTCTCAGCGCGTGCGACGGTGGCGTCAGCGCCCGCCAACGGCTCACTGCTATGGGATGTCCAAGCCGATCTCTGGAACCCAGACAGCAACCCTCAGGGCTACGTGAGTTTGGGCATGGCAGAGAACGTCTTGATGCAAGAAGCCCTCCTCAAGCGCGTTGCGCAGGTTCCTCTCATCCCAGCTACAGCCTTCACTTATGGCGATGGCACAACTGGGTCGAAGCGCCTCAAGAACGTCCTCGGAGCGTTCTTGACCAAGCATTTCCACGCCTATCGGAGGGTGGAAGCTTCACACATCACAATCACGAACGGCTGCAGCGCAGCCATCGAGCATCTCGCCTGGGCCTTCGGCAACCAAGATGGTTTCTTCCTGGTGGGCAAACCATTCTTTCGCGCTTTCGTGCCCACGACCGGACTGCGGGTAGCCACAAATCTCATATCAGTTCCATGCGAGGGCCTTGATCCTTTCGGCATCGACGTCGTCCAGAACTACGAGAGAGAAATAGTCCGGGCCCACGGGCGTGGCCAGAAAGTGGCAGGCATCATTCTCTGCAACCCTCACAATCCCCTCGGTCGATGCTACACAAGGGATGCAATCATTGGTCTGATGAGACTATGCCAGAAGCATAAACTTCATCTCATCAGCGATGAAGTCTATGGTCTCTCGACATTCACAAATGATATTGATTCCATCCCACCATCGACGCCATTCACATCTTGCCTCTCCGTCGACACCACGAATATCGTCGATTCGGCTCTCATTCAAGTCGTCTGGGGGGTTTCAAAAGACTTTGGCTCCAACGGAATCCGCCTCGCTGCTGTTATTTCCCAGGAGAACCCGGCACTTCATAGAGCCTTGGTCCCCGGTGCACTCTACAGTATGAGCTCATCTTTGGCAGACCACACCTTCTCCAGCATTCTAGAAGATGAGAGCTGGGTAGATGATTACTTGGTAGAGAACCGAAGGCTACTTGCTCGTCACCACAAGTTCATAGTAAAATGGGCTCGGGATCACAAGATCACATATGCTCCAGGTGCAAACGCAGCATTTTTTCTATGGGCTGACCTTGGCAAGGCATACCGTGACCGACACCCCGAAAAGATCATTGAAGACCCAGAGAAGGAGATTATGGCAATCATGTTACAGCACAAAGTCTTTGTTGCACCTGGACAGGGTTTCGGAGCGGAAGAGAATGGTTGGTTCAGGCTTGTGTTTTCGATCGACCTCAAGACTCTCACCGAAGGCTTAAGTCGAATCATGCTTGCCCTTGAAGACCAATGAAAGACGCTTAGTTGTAATATTCTAAACAAATCATAGCGGCATAGCAAACATATTCAATGAGACCGTAACCGTCTCAATGACCGGCGGACAAGCACATGCGGGAGTAGCCCATAATAACCGTCCGACTATCCTGCCCTCCTTGACCAGGATTCCGACACCCTCAGGAGAGGTAGTGTATTTAGAGTAGCGGAGTCCAGGTATTCTATAAGCAATGGCACCAAATGCTTCAGACCGCTGGTTGTAGATAGCCGCGCGGTACACAAAGTTTCTGCGGCATGTTGGGCACTGCGCTGCTATCAGCCATCCTTGATGGCGCATGTCGCCATGCACAGTACCTCCGAGGGCGTACACATGATGTATTTGGGGCAGAACATTGGCTCCAACCCAAGGTGGGGTTTGAAGTATGTACATTAGGTTGCCGATCTCTGTCGTTAATTCGGGGGGTGGTCGTTCGTGGCCCTTGAGACCCAAGTTGTAGCATGTCGTCAACAGCTTGGCCAGTTTGTTTCGGCGCTCTTCGTCATGAAGTATAGCCTCAAGAATGCTTTCTGGTAAATGGAACCAACGCCCACCAAGAGCCTTGACAAACTCCTCGACAATCGGTCCAATAAGGTTGAGGGCGTGGTAAATGTGCATCCAAAAGCCTTCTAGATTGGGTCCTTGGCGAGGTGCTCGCTCCGTCCAGAAAACCTCTCCAATTTTCGAAAGCGTCAGTCGTGGTCTTTCAGAAACGCTTTCGAATTGAACTGGGTATAAAGGGTCTTCCGTCCTTGGGCCGAGGTTGAACGTGGCAGCATCGAAGTACCCCTGCCGCTTCACTGAAGTAGAATCTGCCCCAGGACCGTCACCGGGTGTCATGAGAAGCGGGCTCATGTCACCACTCGCTAAGCATGCTTTTTGAACAATGCGAGATGCCTCTTCCAGGTTGTCGGAAGGTAGCTCAGAAAACTCAGGACCAATGAGGCCGAGCAGGGCGTAAAAGAAGTCTTTCTGGGAACGACAACCCCTGCGGCACAATAGTGAGAAAGCCATGCCGAGATCCAGTCGTTTTCCCTCCTTGATGATCATCCGCGCTTCCTCGGGCTTGCCCAGATTCCAAGGAACGATGTTTTCTCCCAATTTGGCATAATCCTTTTCCAGGATATGAACATTGCCGACTTCACGAATGGATGTCTTCCAAGCTTGGCGTATTTCCTGGATAAATACGTCCTTAACGTCGGGTTGAATCTGGTGACCATGTATCATGACCCTGAGATGATTTGCTCGGACGAACTCCATCATCGTCCATACTCGGCTGAACCACTTGGCGTTGCAAACACCTGTGATGCCTGAGACTCGCTCCTCAAGTGACTTCCCATCACGAAGTCTGGCAAGTACCTTAGCCGTAACATCTTCCATCACCACCAATGTAAACCTCGAATGTTGAAAGATTTTCGGAATCAGGGAAAGAATCTTCATTTTCAATGGATCATGCCACTGAGGGACACTTAAGTAGTCGTACCACATCTCGACGCTGGATCCCGTCTCTTCTTCCAAGCTCTCGTATATAGATTTTGCAGATGAAACCACTTTGAGGGCTATTTTCTCGTCTGTCACCGCGTTCGTGGAGTGTCCATGGTTTTGCACATCGGAGACCTCGGGATCCCAGACATGGGAAATTGTTACGAAATTGACGTTCTTCATACACCTTAGGTGCCTGTCAAAGACCATGATCTTCTTGCTGATTGAGTGGTAGACTCTGCTGAGGTTCGGCGTGGTTGCTACCGCGTCGGAGTTGACTACACGGAGTGTTCGGACCAGCGCATCGGGTCCGAGCAGAAGCTTGCACTCGACGCATCGCAGATCGTCTGGGTGCTCCTCACACCACAGGGCTGATAGCTTTGACATTTCAATGGTCGTGGATTCCGAGGCCGCATTCGTCCTGTTTGCTTGTACTTGTTCGAAGTCCGCTATGGTGTTGGATCGATGTCTTCGTATGCTGACATCTACGAGCGGGGTCGTCCCACGAACTTGGAACCTGCAACAAATTGAGCTGTCGCTGTAGACACATTGGATTTTAAGACCCCGTCTTAAATCATTACTTTGTCCCACCCTTGCCAAAATATTGCTCGATTGCTTACCTACCACCTGGAAATTATCTTCCCCATCCTCACGCATGTCAACTGCATTAAATCGGATCAAATCCCAGGCTCAGACCCAGTCTGATTCGTCCATATGTGGGAATTTGCAGGCTTATCAACAATATCCCTGGAATTCCGTAAGCATCTGATGGAGACTTCATGTAACCATGGACAAGGCTGGCAAATCACAAGTGTAGAAATGCAGGTATGCGGTCTGCTTCCCCCAGAACTTTCGGAAGAAGTGGGCGCACCGGCAAACCCGATGGGGGTCAGTAGCGTTCAAGATCTACCTTACGTCGGTGGAATCGCATGCTATCTTCGAGTTAAATGAAGCAGACGATTGGCTCATTCCATTGACTTGAAACTCAAAGTATTGCATTCTTTTAGGTTTATAGTCTTGAACATGACGAAGCTTTTGGTTTCTCTGAAGTAGAATGATTGGGTAGGAACTCAGGGTTTGGAGCAGGTTTTACCAAGTTTCCAACGATATGAGTGACTACGCGTACCTAGGCAAGTCTCATTTGCCGTAATGAAATGATTTTCTTCTGTTACGTGGAGATTGCTCCTCTTTTTTCTCGTTGTCTCCAACTGTTGTGCATTGTTTTATCAATCCCAAGTGCCAAAGATATTGAGCCTCGGAGCCTAAGTTTTGTGTCTTTTCCTGTTTCGCGATCGCTTTGTGAGCCTGTGACTATCCCAAATACCGTTTAAATGAAAGATTATTATGTCATTTCATGCATTCTTGAGTGAGTATAATGACATGATTACACATAGGTGTGGTGAGAAAGTGTCCTTCAGGGCTTGCAAAATTTGGCCCTTCTTGAGCATGCGCCTTATGTGGAATTTCTCTGTCGGGTTCAGGAATGAACACAATACAGCATAAATCGAGACTCTCATGGTGTAGCAAGAAGAACTCTTATTGCGGTATATGTACACTCTTTTCGTATTGCTAGGTAGCAATTACGAGGCACCATCCTTGCATCGACCTCCCCCTCTTATCTCTCAAACTATACTGCTTGCCACTTTGAACGTTTCATCAAGCAGTAGCAGTCTGGGCATCAATCTCACCAGACGCAGTGCCCGTAAAGCCAGCTCCACCACTGAAATCAAAATCAAACTCCTTCGCCCCCTTGACGGTGACATTACTTCCCCAAAGCTCAACAGTCTGCGTCAATGTAACAGTCGCAACGGTGTTTGCTTGACCTAGAGTATAATCATCAGCCACGGTCTTTTTCAAGATATCTCTGAATTCGGACGTGATACTTACGGACGCCGCCAAAATCGTACGTGAAGCTCGGGTCCGAGCATGACGCAGTCTCGGTCTTGGTCTGGGGGTTATAGAGGTAGCTGCAGGTCACCTCGATCGGTGCCTCAAGCTCGCTGTTGTGGTACGTCGCATCGACCTTGTATGAGTTGTAGCCGCTGACAGGGTACGAGGCCGAGCCTGTGAAGTCCCAGTAGCCGTAGTCGGCGCGGGGGAGAACTGCAGCAGTCGAGGTGGCCGCGAGGGCGAGGACAGAGGTGATTGTGAAGCGCATGTTGACTGTTGTAAAGGAGTGGTTCAATGTGAGACTTTTTCTATTCAAATCATGGATAGATTGGAATTTAAGTAATAAAATCGACCGTTGTATTGCTGTGACGTTGAATAGAAGTCGTATTCCCCCCACTTTCACAAACAAAGACGCGGAGGCCATGCAATGATCATCATCACCGCAGCGCGCTAATTTCTCACTAACAGGCGCGCAGAGGGCCAACGCAGCGCTACATCGCCTTACTGCTGCACTTACAGGCATCGGCGCAGGGCGAGCGTTCCGGAATACGAAGGATAGACGACCATTTTTACCTCTGCGGGGGCTAGGATGCACCCGATGGCGTGATGGCCCGCCACCCGTCCCCCGGAAGGCCACCGATGCTGCAAGGTACTGCAACGGTGCGGCGCAACTCTAGTACCAGGCAAGGTCCGAGATCTTTTGAGCTCTTAGGTGACTGAAATTGATGATTGGAGGGAAAACAAGATGGTCAGTAACGAACAATGTAATGTTGCTTTACAGCGCTGCATAACCGCTAGTGTTACTGACCGACTGTATGCAGGGCGGCTTTGGTGTTACTATTCAGGTGAAAGCGAAACCGAGATACCGCCTTCTCGGCCGATAGGTCGTACGGGCTTGATTGATCAACCAGCCCACCGGCTGAAGCGGCCCGGTCAGTGTCTTTATGCTAGCAGTAACGTCGCGGTTAATTCTGACCTTAAAGTAGGCACGGCGGAAGACTACATCAAGGAGTCCTGGGACCACCCAAAGACGCCAGCATTCGCCGCTGTGCCGGTAGGAGAAACGCCTGCGCTAGGAGAGTTAGGGAAAAGTTGCCTTTGCATCACTCCATGTGATGAAGCGAGTATTCCATGTAAAAGCACTCAAGTGGATGGAGAGCCCTAGTCAGGACAAAACATAGCCTGGAGAAATTGGCCTTCTTCAATTTGTCATCGCAAAGAGGGCCATTTGAAATTGAAACTTTTCGTCATGTGTTGAAAAGAACAGCTGATAAAGTCAAGCCCTTATAGGCTTATTGACTTCTCAACTGGCTTCTCTCGACTCTGTCTAGAGACTGTTGCCTTTCAATGAGTGAAGTCAGGGAAACTTGACGCTCAGGTGCGGTCTTCATCACAAAGTAGCTCCTATTTCAGTCGTCCTTGCCCCTCAATTTAATCATAATCTGACGCACAGAGGGCATTAATTAATATCCCTCACACAGTAAAATGTCTTACTCTCTAGCTGACGGGAACTTGTTACGAAGAAGGGATACCTAACATGTTGAAATCCCTTCACTTAAATAATCACATCCCTAATTCTGTCTTGTGAACTAGCTTCCATCATACTATCACCGTTTGACAAGCTGCCATGAATCTCAACCAGCTTCTAAGGAAAAGCCCCTTCGATAATCTTTCGACAGACATAGACCACTCTTGCCGTTCCTAGGACTTTGAAACGTAAATACCCGAATTCAAGTTCCGACCATTTGGCTTAAGAGTTTGGTGATAAGAGACGCAATCAAGCCCATAGATTCGTACATTGACTACCATGACGAGGGACAAAAAAGGTCCAAAAGCCACAACCTTCATTTCTACGACATCTCTTTGCACGTTGTAAGCCTTACTAGTAAACCCTATACAGTGGTTTCATGCCTATTCTCATACAAACATACCAGTACCTGCGATTGAGGTTTCGTCCAAGTCACTTGTGTCTCTAATGCATGATTCGGGCTCGCGGGATGGAAGATGCTAAAACTACAAGGACATCAGAAAAGAGGAACCTCTTCGCAGAGCAGCCGTACAACATTTCTTTCGCTTGACTACTAGATATGTATTGATCAGGTCTTCCGACGTTTTGTTTTGCTTTTCATGCGTAGGTATCCGTACTGTGTGCTTTCACGTGGGCGCGGGTATTACAGCATCAGCTCCCCCCCGTTGTCATCATCGATGGCGTGTTCTCGGCATAAAACCGATACAAGAAAAGCTGACAAGGCGCTTCCATGATCGATTACTATTTTTTCGTTCATGCATTTTTCTAACAGTGTCTTAATCTACCAAATAATGCCAAACGTCTGAAGAAGATACCAGTCTCACAAGAACATCTTGAAATCTGATCCATCTGATGTCTAGGCACTTCCAGCAGACTGCAGCAGTCCAGAAAATTCTTTCTTCTGCACTATCCATGCTCCAAAGTAGCGAGACGACAGGAATATACATTTTTGGCCATGACCTAGACCCTGTTTGGCTTAGATACCTTGCTTGATGATTTCCGCGGCCTGTGATAGGGAAAATAATATTAGCACACGAGACGCATCGACGAAAGGTAATGCAGGCATCAACTCACCTTCTCGGCCAGGGCATAAGTGGGCTGGCAAGTGTTGGCACTGGGAACCATGGGCATGACACTGGCGTCAACGACTCTGAGGCTCTTGACTCCGTAAACGCGAAGGGTCTGGTCGACGACACCGCCCAACTCCAGCGGCAGCATGGACGAAGTGCCCACGGGGTGGTAGTCGGTGGGCGATAGAGCACCGGCGATGTAGGCCTTCAGGTCCTCGTCGGAAGTGACATCCGGGCCAGGGGCGTACTCGACAGGCTCGTACTCGGTGGCCAGCGAGGTCTCGAAGTTGTAGCGGCGGAGGAACTTGATCGCCTCGACGAAGAAGTCGGCCTCGACGGGGTTGCTGAGGGCGCGGTAGTCGATCACGGGCTCGGTGTTCCACGGGTCGGTCGTGTTGATGTTGATGGTGCCGCGGCTGAAGGACTGCATCGCGACGGGGCCCTGGGAGCCTTGGTCAGGGACGAGCTGCATGCGGGTGAAGGCGGTGTTCTTGGAGCGCATCTGGGTGGCCAGGATCTTCATCTGAGCCGCGAAGCCCGCGACGACGGTGGAGTCGGCATCGGCAGGGAGCAGGGTAGCGAAGTCTTGCTGCTCCAACTTGGTGGCGAGCTCGTCGGCCTTTCCAGACACGACGGTGAAGGGGAGCCAGCCGGCCAGGTTGGTGAAGGTGAGAGAGTACGGGCCTGTGCAATGCAAGTCGTTGGATGTCAGTCTTGGTAGAACACGCTTGATATGTGGGGTGGGACATTACTGACCGGTCTTGTTGGCTGCCCACATTTCTTCAGCCCAGTCCTTGAACTCATTGCCATCCACCAGGTCACTCGGGTTCGGGTGAATCGATGCGAGCTTCGACACTGCATCCATGTTAGAATTATTAAGTTGCTTTTTTTTGGCTCTTTTCACTTACGCGTAATGTTCATAGCAGACAGACTGCTGTGGTCCTGGAAGTTCTGACCAACGCCAGGAAGATCGACGCGGACATCAATGCCTCCGGCCTCAAGAACCTTCTTGGGGCCGATACCGCTGAGCTGCAAGAGGTGAGGAGTGTGAACGGTACCGGCAGAGAGAATGACCTCCTTCTTTGCGTTGACGGTGACGAGGGTGTTGTTTCCGGACGGGAACACGACGCCAGTGGCAGTGAGGTCATCGTCAACAACCAGCTTGCGAGCCTGGGTGTCCAGCAGAAGGTGGTAGTTGGGGCGGGTAGCGTTGACGCTGAGGTAGTGGCCGGTACCAGCGTAGGAACGAGTGACAGTCCGGGGGTCCATCAGCGTGGGGAACCAGAAGACACCGGGCTGTCCGGCACCACTGTCAGGAGGGAACTCGACGCCGTCGATCTCCTTGAACGCTTCCACCAGAGGCTTCACGCCAGGGTAGTAGAAGCGAGGCCAGCCAGCATAGATCTCCGAGGAGTCACCCCAGTAGGAGGCATCGTACTTGAAGCTGTCGAAGTTGTCGGTCAGCTCAGGAGTGGGCTCGGTAAAGTGGAGGCCCTTTCATGAAGCGGTCAGCTTGTTGTCCATGCCAGAATCGAAGTCAGGGTGGATCTCTTACCTTCTTGAAGGACTTCAACATGCCATCCCAGCTCCAGTCGGCGACTCCCTGCTGAGCTTCGGATCCGAACAGGGTTGCCCAGCGGTCGTAGTCCTCGGCGGAACCGCGCATGTTCATCATGGCGTTCACGGAAGAGCCGCCTCCGACTTGCTTGGCAATCCAGACGGTGCCAACTCTTCCGTTCAAGTTGGGCTGCGGCACAGACTCCACGCCGGGCCAAAGGGAGTTCATGAGGTTGGCATATCGCGACTCGGTGAAGTAAGCCGCAAGATTCTCTTCCATGTTGCCCCAGTTGCCGGCCTCGAGGACCAAGACGCTCGTTTCGGGGTCCTCAGTCAAACGGTCTGCCAGGGTCAGGCCGGCCGTTCCACCTCCGACAACAACATAGTCGTAGCTTTGGAGCAGCTGAGATGACTTGATCTGGCGGGGGACGGCCAAGGCGTTGGCGACGGAGCTCACTGCGAGGAGAGCTGTGAACGCAGTCCGGGGCCACAGGGGCTGGGACTTGGACTGGCGAAGGAACGGCATGGCGATGAACGAATCTTCGTCGCGTAAGGATCTAAGCAGAAGGGAGTGGAAGGACCGAGGTGCTCGCAGAAGCCCTTAAAAGCCAGCTCGGTTAGGCGAGGGATAGCCATACTTATACGCGGGTGTCACTCGTTTTCGCATGCTTTCCGACAAGGCAGAGCATTTCCTTGGCGTTGACCCGCGATTGCCTTTTTCGAGCGTCTTCTATGTCACCTGCCATGACTCCTTAATATCGCGCGCTCATGCTTGATTGACCTTCTGGTTTAGGGAACCAATCCGTGTCTCGTACCGAAGAGAGGTGAAAGTTGGCACTGCGCCCAGCCGGTTGAGTGGACTACCAAGACGAAAATTGGGGATTCACAACAGATCCAAGCGAAATTATGAGGGCGTATTCTGCATCCTGTCTGTCTAGTTTCTACCAACAACATGTCTACGGAACCAACGGCTGCCGATGGCAATTGGCTCGCCTGTCAGCCGGAACAAGGGCGGTAAAGCCGCGCTCCATTCTTTTGCATGTCAGCTGCAGGAACCAACCATGCCCTCAGTTTTATCCACGGATACATAAGCTTAGATAACGAAGAGAAAAGACGGGGCCGCGGTAGCCGAAGTCGGCGAGTAAAAAGGTGTGATTGTTGGTTGGAGCTGATTGATAACCTAATAAGTGCAGGGCAGGGATGGCGGAGCCTCTCTTCACCCCCACGGGACCCCCAATATCAACGAATGGCAAAACTCCGGGCCCGTTGATTTTCTTCCCCGGCCTTTTTGCTTCCGTGAACTTGCATTTGGGCATGTTACCTTGAAGGAAATATGACAAATTGAGAGAATTGACAAATGAATGACAAACCTGGCGTCGTGGGCAGCATCACCAGGCCAGGGCAGGTCAAGTCTTGGCATTCGACATGGCCGTTCTCCCTCAACTACCTAGTCTACCCACAAAATGCGAAGAACGGCATTCATGACTCTATCCGTACGACCGCAGCGCCATTTTGATCTTTCAAGAGTGATCTTTCATGACCTGAAGGCTCAGCCTCTCAGGCGGTGAACACGAAGTCGAACTTGTTGGGGCCCACCTGAGCGTTGGATGTCGATCAAAATCTTTTATGGGTTCGCGCGACTCGCGACCGTCTTTATGTAAGCTCCCACCGGCTTGGCTTCTTTGACGCGCGGGAGGCGGGACCAACAGGAGCGGGCCTCCGTGATACCGATACGGACCATCGTATCCATCTTTGCGGCTGTACAAGAATATTCGCTCCGGCAGATGCGAACTAAATCGTACCATGATCCATGTAATCATGCGTATGAGGCACTACTAGTCCTGCTGTAAGTGTGCACGACCGTAGCAATCGCCAAGAGATATTATGGGAAACCTTGTTCTCGTTGTAATATCTTTAACTGCATACTCGCAGCTGCTGTGAAAGGCCGCATGCCGGGAACGCCGCGTATGGCACATATGACGATTGCACGTTCATTTAGTACATTCGGTTTTGAATGAGATGCGATGCCTTAGATTAAGCCTACCTATACATCTGATGGCAGGCAGGGCCGTCTAATGGGGGGGTTATCACAATTAACGTCCTCAAACAAGTAGTGACTTTTCATCTCTCTTCTTGGTTACGGCTTCCCTTTCACGCAACATATAGAAGATAGAAACGCAGCTGTCGTTGACTCACTCTAACAAGCCAATGCTTTTCCCTGGACCTCATGCGATTGGAAAAAAGATGAGATATGCGATCTTTGTCCTTGAAGATCTCTCGCCGCGGCTTCCGTGTGTTCCGCGCGAAGCGCTTTTGCTAGAAGAACTTGCAACAATTCGTACTACCTTCCTTCACCCTCCAAGCTTTCCGGATGAGTACTGACAGAATAATCGCCTACTGACAAGAATCATGTCTTTCCGAACGCTGAATCTAGCCCAGGAAAAGAGAATAGACGTGTGACGCCGTCATGGGCCCAAAAGAGCATCAAAACACCCGAAACTCTACAGTTCCACTAGCTATAAGGCCCTACTTAATTAAGTCGTGGATTGTTTTCGCTATTGATCAAGACTTCACCCCCGTTCCATGACCATGTAGTGCCGATGTTTTCTCCATGGACCATGTGACGAGGAACATAGTTGGTTTCGTTCTCAGGCACCACACTATAAAATTGTACTCCATCTCTTTGATAGATCCTCCTACGGAAACAACCGCGACGAATCGGTATCTCCTTTATCCTTAGACTTTTCTTTAATCCGTTGGCACTGGAGAGCGGAAGCCTGCGTCGCTAAAAGCTGATTCGAACACACCCTTCGCCTCTCACAGGCACAACTCTATTCACGTTACTCTCTTCATTTCTGGGTTATTCGCAACCAAACACATGCAAGCCGAAACTCTTGGGAACTGACACGTGGATACGAGAACTCCATTTGACAGAAATCGACAAATCTATCGTGTGGTGTAGAACACTCCTTATCTGAGAGGTCTCACCACAGCCAACATTCTTCTCATAGACTGTCTTCAAGTTGAGGCATGCGATCTTTATTTTATTGAAGCCATGATACATGAGACTTCTAGATTCTCTCCAGTATCATGCCGGTCGAATATTAGCCACCAACTCCCTTCATATAAATCCATAGCTCCCAAGCATTCGCTACTTCGCAGCGCATCATTTCCGTGACGTAATGAAGCTTTCTTCACTTCAAACAACATGAATTCTGCACCATCTTGGAATCGAATGCACTCCTTGAAGGAATGACTTACATCATATTGCTCAAGGCAAGCTCTGGGTCTGCCCTGCTGTTCTTCCCTGTAATCCTTGGACCCATCGGCGTGAATACCTACAGGACAACACATCAGCACATAATCGCCTGTACCGATAAACGAATGATTCATATCTACATCCAGGTATAATCTATTTTCAGCATAGTACTAACCATTCGTGACGACGTTCCACTTCATTTGCCCATCAAGAAGAGCAAGTTGCCGACTCAGCCCTTCCAATCGAATGATAAAATGGTGTTTACATGCTCGGAGGAGAAACCCAAACAATTCTCTTCCGCTTTCAGGGCGTTTATCAGATCTCGAAGAAAGGCATTCCCTAATGCCGTTTCGCCTTGTAATCGCACTTGGGAGACTGAACAGCTCACCCATAGTCTTGATGCTTGGACAGCAACGTCACTTCGATCATCGCTTATGTATGAAGAAATGAATAATCTCTAAACAACAGAAAAGAAGCCCCTACAAGAACAGCAACAAACACAACAAACACATTCAGACGCAGGGCTTCGCCCCAAGATCCGGATGGGCTCTGTTGGAAACGACGTTCAGCCTATTACAGAGATCCAATTCTATCTCTATCATTTATGCTTAAATAACGAGGCAGATGTCGTTGGGATTGGCTGGCAGCAACTCGAGGGCAGTCCGTGCCCCCCACACCCTCTCAAGTCATCCTCAACTTGGCGGCTTTGTCGAGCTCCTACTATCCCTCCAGTGTTTGAGTCCAGCCCTCGTCTCCAAGTCTTTGTTTTCGTTTCCTTTCTAACTCTGCTTCATGATGGGGCCGAGGAGACGGCAGATTCTTTCGAGAGGACTTTCAGGCTCTAGAATTTGCGCATTTAGGACCGCTTCAGAAGAGATTGAAACGGTATGGACAATCATACTTGCGTTTCTCCTCGGGGCGTATTAAACACTACGCGTCGTACAGATGTTGCTCCCCTTCTTCTTGGCAGCAGGCTGGGATACAGGGAGCAGAGCACCGCCGCTCATCGCGATGCAGCGGTCGTCGCTATCTTCCCAGTGGTATTCAGAACCACATGACCAGAGAGGGGCAGGGGACTCCATGCCAAGCATAGACCTGGACTTGGGAATTCAGTTGGCATGTTCAAACCCTCCTTGAATCCGCGGACGGGGTCTCAGGGGCGTCTCATCCACAGCTCGCTCATGCTCCTTGCATCTGCCCTGAGCCCGTTCCGAAATCTCCGAACCTCAGGTCGATGATCGTTTTATAAACCCCCGGAACCTTTGCGAAATGAAATTGCACATGTACACCCCTAAGGTCTTCTTTGTGACGTACCTCGCTTCTTTCAAGTCCAAGAGAGATAACGCAAGGAGACCAGATGCTGAGCCATCGAAACCGCAATGGGCAAACTGCAGTCATGTCGAAAACACATCACGCCCCATTGACCGGCAAAAAGTAACAGACCATCTGACAGTCTGCGTCACTATCATCTTGAGCTTGTTCAAGATGTTTATGAGTTGATTCAAACACATGGACGAACACGTCCAAATCTAAAGTCTAGCATGATCTACGATCAGATGGGTATCACGAAACGCTGCACAGAAAAGACGCGACTACACAAATACTCGACGTCACAGTCCGTATCCCCAGGAACGGGAAGACCTCTAATCCGACTTGCCCCGCGCTTTCCTCCGCTTGTCCCTTCTCCTCTTCCTCTTCTTCCTGTCGGCGCTGATCTTTCTCCGCTGCCAGAACATCTCGAACCAGGCAAAGATCCAGGTCCGCATCATAATGATGATGGTGCAGACGACGACGGGGACGGCGATTTGCCAGCTGTGAGGGGCTCAATGTTAGCATGCGTCACTTGTTTGTGGTAGCGAGATGATGAGTGAGGCGACTTACAAGAAGAGAATGCCCTGCGGCTTTTGGATGTCCTTGAAGTTCTCAAAGTTCTGTCCAAAGTAACCGGTCAAGAAGGTCAGGGGCAGGAAGATGATGGTGATGATGGTCAACTGCTTCATGCTCTCGTTTTGATTGGCGGAGATCGTGTTGAAGATGAGATCGATCAGATTGTCCGCGGACCGCTTGATCTGCTGCATGGCCTCGGTCGTGATAACGCAGTGATCGAGCACGTCGCCGAGGTACGTGTGTGTCATCGGCGTGACGATAACGCCGCTCGCGGGGTTCTGCAGCTCCCGTGCAGCAGCTTCCTGGCTCAGCGGTGTACGGTGATCACGCAGGACGTTGACGAGGTTATCGATTGGGTTCAGGAAGGTGAGCATCTTGTTGATTTCCGAGACGCAGATGTAGAGGCTACGCGTCTGCTTCATGTTCGGACTCGTCAGGACGTCGAGCTCGAGGTCGCCAATGACATCGCTGTAGACCGCCGTCAAAGGAATGGCTAGATCGATGATGGCGTCGATAACGGCTTGCACAACCAGTGAAGCGTCACAGGATTGGCGGAGAATGGTGGCGGGGTCGCCCAGACGAATGGTGATGGGGCGCTCAATGTCTTCAGCTGACATTTCGAAAAAGGAGATGACAGTGTTGTCCGACGTCAGGAAGATGGCGACCTGCTCGGCGGAGACGGCGAGGCCGCGCGAGATCAGGGAGGAGTGTCGTTCCATGTACTCGGTGCGCGTCTCGTTCGCCGACGCGTGGTAGCGCTGGAGGGTCCGCACGAAAGCCGTCTCTGGCAACTGTGACAGGTTGCTCGGGTGGTGGTTCAGAGTGTGTCCATACGGAGTGTTGCCAGTGGACACGCCCGTCGCGTTGCCCTTCTCGGGGTCATCACGCTTATTGCCAGCCCTGGTGAACGCGCGCTTGAGCTTCTTCTTCCTAGACTTGATCGTCCGAATACTCGCGTCGTCATCCGAGTCGTCATCGCTGCTGCTGCTGCTACTGCTATCGTCATTGACCAACAGCACAAGCTTCTGCAGCGTGAGGACGATGAAGGCGTGGTTCGAGTACCAATCCGCCTTTGTCCTATTGCGCGTGTTCATGATATCCTCGATAGCGAGCTTGTGCAGGCCCTTGTACTGTCCGCATGCCGAGATGACGTCCCAACTGAGCCCGTTGATGTTGATCCAGCGGCACTTGACCCACGGCTCCTGCGGCTTCTTGACAAAGTCGATGAAGCCCTCGTTGCCGAAGTTGTGCTTCACCATGTTCTCCTGGCTGAAGTCGATCACAGAGATGTCGCAGTCTGCGTGGAGCGTCGGCATCGAGGCGTGGCCTCCATCCAGCTTGTTCGGGTCGAAACCGGGCTCGGAGCCGGGCTGCCATCCTGGACGCGACAGCTCAAAGTCGTCAAAGTCCTCGACGGGCTTGAATGTGCCAGCGCGACGCCGCAGGGGCGAGATTGCTTGGTCGGTCGATGCGCGCGTCAAGGGCACGCCGATGTTCTCGTTGGGCACCGAGATGCGCACGCCTCTGGAGGGCGGGGGCTGGGCGACGACGTCGGCATAGTCGTGGGCTTCGATATCGAGACTCGGGAACTTGACGTGGCGGGAGGAGGGATCGTCGGGGTCGGTTACTGTCTTGGACAGCGGCTCGCCGTAGGAATCGGCGTTGCTTGAGGACGACATGGCGACTGGTGAGGGAGCCAAGGGGGACTTGGTCAGGGCGAATTAAACCATCTAAGTATTATTGAAAATCGAGATATCGCGTGGCGCGGCCTGCGCTACCCGTGATGATATTCAGGGACTCGCAACGGGCGCCGAGACAATGTCTTGGTCGTGAGTCGACCAGGGTTTCGGGTGCGCTTGGTGGCGTTTGGATCAGCACTAATCTCAGGGACAGCCTTTCAGCTGCGTCTAGAAGCTGAAAGGGTCCAAGGTGAGCGGTAGTTTGTGCATCGCAATGCAGCGATGCTTTCCCTCCAGTGCTGGTGTTGCGATGAGCTGATGCAGGATGCTTGGATGAATGTGGGTTGAATGGATGGAAACCGGACGAGAAGAAGGGATGTCGTGCGATCTTTCGGGAGGGAAGATCCTACCAAGGTTTTTGTTGCCGAGGGGGAACCTGTGGCAGGAGGAACCTTCCAGGTCCAGGCGGGTTATTTTTGTCCGCGCTGGAATTCTGCCCCTAAATGACGTCGCTTGGTAGCGAAACCTCGCTAAAAACCCGCTGCCGCACCTCCACTGGCTATCATCGCGACGCCCATTGGGTACAGACTGAATGGCTGAGATTAAGCTCTCGGTTGGTGCCGCATAGCCGGTCCAAGCTTCTCCTCACATGTGGGTGTTTCTTTGAAGTGCGGCCAATGATGGTGAAAAAGCTGCAAGTCTAGACTCTGGAGAAAACTTCAAGCTTTTGCCTAGACGTTTCTCCAGATCTCGGTCGGGTTTGTGTGCCGATGGAGGTTGGCAGTGTGGACCAAGGCGGCGCTCTCGGCAGTACTAAGTGTTGGAGGAAGTGGCTGTTCATCATTGCTTGTGGCCGTCTAATCCTGAATTCTACATATTTGCTCACGAAACCCATCCAATCCTTAGTAAACCCTCAACCGAAAAATAGCAATACCTCCAAACACCAAATAACCAAACACCCCAAGAATAGAATAGAAATAAAGACAGAAATGGAAGCCATTAGACGCCGTTGCCGGCGACGATGGTGTAAGTCTCGCTGCTGTCTCCCTTGCACGCGGCAGTGACCAACCGACCGTTGTTTCCGGGAACGACACAGGTGGCCTTGTCGTTGACAGGAGTCCAGACGAAGGTGTTGCCCGTGATCTTGACCAGCTGTCCGGTGTTCGTGAGCCCCTCGCCGGCAGCGCGCCCACCGCACGAGAACATGGTGACGGTGTCGCCGTCAGCCCGGCGCCCGTCGGTGCTGACGCACCCGTTCGTCAGGCTGCTCACAACCAGCGCCGCGCCGTCCTTGCCGTCGTTGTGCTTGCCCTTGGTCACGATGTCGAACTGCTCGTTGGCCGCCCCGCTGCACTCCACCAGCGACACCGGGATGAGGTTCTGGCGGAAGTCGCCGGCCGTGGGGTCGATGAAGAGGCACTGGCCGTTGGACGCGCGGATGAAGGCTTTGGTGAACGAGCGAGTCGCGGTGTTGTCGAATTCGTTGGCCTCGGCGGCGGCGGTCGGGTTGAGAGTGCCGCCGGCACGGGAGACGGGGACGGGGGTCGTGGGGTTCGAGGCGGGGATGTTGCCGTTCTTGGCGCCGTTGTCACCACCGGTTCCGGCTGCCGGGGCGGCGGATGAGGCTGGTGCAGCGGCAGCAGGGGCGGTCGTCTCGGGCTTCGCGGTCGCGGCAGGTGCCTCGGCGTTTCCTTGGCCAGGCTTGACGGTCGCCGTGGCTGTCATGGTGATGGTTGCATCCTCGCCGCCGCATCCACCCGCAGCAGGAGCCTCAGTTGCAGCCGGAGCAGCCTTCGAGGATGCCGGCTTCTGAGCGCCATTCTGCCCGTCGTCGTTGGTGTTTCCGTTGCCTCCAGTGGCACCCCCAGCACTGCCGGCCGCTCCTCCAAAGGTGAAGGCCTGGTTCTGGTCACTGGCGTTGCAATCCGCAATGTCCACGACTGCCCCCTTAACGGTAAAGCACTTGCCCTTGTCGTTCTCGGGCTGCAATGCCAACGGGCCAGCACCACCGCTGAAGGTGAAGAGCTGCGAGTTGGTCACCTGGCCTCCACCATCCGCTCGTCCACCGCAAGAGAAGAGCAGGACCTGGTTTCCTGCCGCGCGGCGAGGGTCGAAGTTGGCGCAAGCTTGCGTCTGTTCGACGTTAGTGACCGTCTCTGGAATTTGGTATTGGGAATTTGACTCACCAAAGTGCTGACAATGAGCGCCGAGCCCGCCTGGTCATTGTGCTTTCCAGCCGTAATGACATCCCAGCCCTCACCATCCTTGGTACCGCACTGCGCAACCTGGATGGGCGTCAGGTTCGCGCGGAAGTCGCCCGACAGCTTGTCGACAAAGAGACACTTCCCGTCGGCCGTCTTGATCTGGACGTTGGAGAAGGCCCGGGTAGCGGTGGCATCGCGCTGCTGAGCCTCCTTGAAGGCGTCCTCGTTCAGCTCAGTGACAACTCGACGCTGAACGGGAGTGGCGGATACAATCGCCGCGGCGTAAGCCAATAGAAGTGCCGACTTGGAAACCATGATGACAAGAAGAAAGAATGAAGGTAGGTAAAGTTGAATGAAAGAGTGTTAGCGAAAGTGAATAATAGCCTGCTCAGCAGGGTTAGAGGCAAGAAGCGAATGGAGGAAAGAAAGGAATGAAGACCACGAAGAAGAACCACAGTCGATGTAGCGATGCTTCCAAAAGAGAACTCGTGGCATGGTTGGGTCGGCCGCATGGCAGACCTTATACTCAACCTCTCGTGGGCCGCAGCCATCCGTCGTCTGTCACCCGTCATCCAAGCGCCATCCCATGAAGCCCCTCGAGAAAGCCATCGCACCTCCCTTCATCTTGCCATCCCATGTGCATCCTGCGCTGTTCCCCCAAAGCGCCCAGTTTGAACAGGGTTTCACGATCTTCCTGCCTGCAGCTTGGTGGCCTGGGCCCGACAAGTCGCGACCTGTCAGTAGGCACTAAGGTAGGTAGGCAAGGTCAGTTGGCCTGCTGTCGCCCGCAGTCACCCCTGTCGCACATCACTGAGCGGCCGTCCGAACACTCGTTCAACGGGTAGCTCGGAGCTAGACCTGGTGGTGCAGACAGAGACAGCCTCTGTCGTTCTCGAGCTTGGTCGCCGACTTTCGCGGTACAGACTGAAGCCTAGGGGTTCAATTACGCGCAGGACAGGACGAGGGGGACCGTTGGTTGGGATGGCCCGGCGCGTGAAACGGCTCGTGTTGCAGGGCGGCAGATCCTGAAGGGATGGCGCGGTGCTCGTGGCGGAGAGATGAGACGGAAAAGGGAAAAAGGGGAGAAATCCCATCGCGGCGAGAATTAAGATAAGGTCCGCGCTTGTTCGACCCCTGCCTCCTGGGGAAATGATTGGACGGGAGTGCTGCCGGAGGCGTGGGGTCTCGGTCGGTGCCGGCGGGCGGGGGCTTGGTGGGCGCTTGCCGGACTGTCGGGCCATCATCCACGTACCTTAACTTGAGGTGGTGTTAGAACCCAGCTTGCGGGTGCTACTTTAAAATGGCCATGTGCCTGGAGATCATTTCAAGCTTAATGTTTGACTTGAGCCTCGTCAGACAAGCGCTTGTGTGACGCGGTTGTTGCAGTGTCAGTCGGGAAATTGCATCTAGCATTTCTCGGCTATGCCATCCATGACATCGACGAGTAGCACATACGGGATTGATGCAGCGGTGGTCTCTGAACGCGCGTGGGATATTTATAAGGATTATTAGTATTATTTAGATTGTGACATTTCGGTTCGTCATCAATCATCATTGCATATGCATAGCTAAGCTCAATGCCCCCGTGATTTTAGACTCCTGTCATCCCATATTGACTTGACGTAGTTCATTCCGTCCCCATTCTATCATACGTTGGATGCCGACCTTAATGCGGCTTTGGCGGTGGGACCCAGTACCTTTGAAGAGCGAGTTAGCGGACAGGTGTGATCATCAAGGCATTCAGGATCGGGTACTCACTTGCCGTATAACGCATTCCATCCAGCCTGCACCAGGCTGTCTTTTCCTGAACGGTCGCCGGAACCAGTCCAGTACATCAGACCACCCAGCTTCTTCATCTTGGCGTAGTTCGCCTTGAGGGTCACTACTCTCGGTGTATCAAAAGTGACGAAGCCGTTCACCGGGTCAACGTACGAAGCAGCGATGGCTGTCTCATCGACGGACGCCTTGTCGACCCACTCCTGTGGCAGCTCGCTGTAGTCCATCTCGCCCGAGCCTGTCGGGCTCTGTCCAGGGCCCTTAGCCGACGGGAACGTACGCGCGTAGACGGGAATACCCATGACGATCTTGCGGCTTGGGAACCCATTGGCCGTCAGGTACTCGACGCCATCAGAGCAGGCGAGCTTCAGCTCCGCATCCTTGGTGGCCAACGTTGACGAGGCAAAGAGCTGGGCGTGGTTGCCCGACACAGAAGCCCAGGGACCCGTCAGGTCGTAGCACATGAGATTCAAGTAGTCGAGAACGGCGGCCGCCCGCTTCGCGTCAAAGTTTCTAAGCGTCCACTGCGCCGGCGGGAGCGCTGAGGTGAGCTGATACCTGCCCGCCGGCATCTCGGCACGGACGGCCTCGAGGAGGGCAATGTAGTTGCTTCCCATGGTCGGGTCGGTGGGATGCTCCCAGTCAATGTCGACACCATTGAACTGGTACTTGTCGACGAACTCGTGGATTGCCTTTGCGAAGCGGGTGCGGGCTTCGGCGCTCGCTGCCATGACGGGGAACTCCCTGCTGTTGTTGGCACCGCCGACGGAGATGAGGGTCTTGAGACCAGGGTTTGCCGCCTTCACCTTGGCCAAAGCCATGAGAGCGCCCGGTGAGCCATCAACCACTAAATCATTGTCGGCGTGGCTGTCAATGGCCTGCAGAGACCCATCCGTGTTGACTCCAATGAAGGAGTACAGGACGTGAGTGACCAGGTTCAGCTCCATCTTGGCAGGCGTCTGGCCCTTGTAGGCGTGCCAATTGGGGTAGTAGATCATGTTGACGAAGCCGTTGTCGCACATGACGGGCTGTATGAAGCTGGAGACTGTGATGATGCTGAAGATGAAGAATGCCAGGCGGCTCAGCGATGTCGATGTCGATGTTGATGGGGCGGCGCGGGGGAGGGGGAGGGGTAGCCTGGCGGCCGTCGCGGGAGCTGCCGCCATTTTGTAGGGGTCGTCCTGGGGCGCTGTGGGGTACTGACGTCGTGGGCTTAGGGGCTGTGCCTGCCGTCCTTCCCGCCGTGTGGTGCCTGAACAGCTCGCTATTGGGGGAGAGCTACAGCTGTTTGTGGGGCGCCGAGCTGACCAGGTGAGGCGGCACGGGGAACTTCTGCCGGAAGGAGAACGTAAGTCCTTCCTTCCACCTTCAATAACCTGTTTTCAGGAGACGTTCTTTCAGAATTTTCCTTCTGGAACGTGTCGACAACCAATTTCCCACTTGACAGTATTCCGTTTCCGTGCTTCGAAACAGAGATTCTTATACCAGCGTCGAGGTGAGATCGCCTCCAAACCCGACAGTCCAGCGCCGAGAGTTCTTGATTGACGGTTTGATTGCCGGCAGATATCCGGGCGAGACAGAGGTCGTGAATTCCGGAAGATGCAGCCCCGAATTAGCCGCTTCGGCCGTTGCTGAGCGATGACACCTTGAGACGCGGCACAGTGATTGCGAACGCGGAGACCAGTCGGCCGTGGTCCTGATCGGGCGGGACGGTAGATCGGGTGCTAGACCGCGATGGTCTTGTCTTGTCAACTCGTGTCAACTAAACCACCAAGACCGTGCGGCGAGCAACAAACGAGAGTGTCGAACAGAAAAGAGAGGCTGGTTATGGGCCAAAGATCCAAGAGATTTCCCTTTTACTTATAAGGGACGAAAAACCGCAAGGTGCACGATGTCGACTCTCCGACTTGGCGAGGTCCATGCCCTCAGGACAAGCCCACGATGCCCGCTTCACCTTCAGAGGCGCATGCAGGACGGACGATGCCATGGACCTGACAGCACGAAGGGCTGAGAGGGAAGCTCTCGGTCGCCCCCCAACATCAGAATGTCTTTACGGATGCGCACCAGGAACAACAACACGGCATGCGGTCAGCATCCGCTCAGGGACATCAGCCATATTCGGTGCCTGGAAGGCATCGTGAAGTGGGCAGGCGCCATCGACCGTCCACGGATTCGAAATTGCGGCCTTTCGGCCGACGCATTTTGCCGGCAGAATTTGACTCTGCACATGGCGGGAGCACGCAATCCAGGCACTGTGTTTAGACGGATGGCATTGGTGGCATCGAGGCACTTGCAGGAACCGCATATTGGGGTGACATTGACATCTCGGCGTCAAGCACGACAACAATCAGAACGAAACCGCCAAGAAAGCCGTGCTGATGACCCCGGTTTATCATCTTGGAGATCGCTGGACGTCCGGAATTTGCGCTTTTGTGGCAGTACCATTGGAGCAAACGAAGTCGGGCCTTTACATTATCTGCGATCACGACCAAGAAGAAGGGCAATGGGTCGTTTGGTTTGACTGTCTTCCGTCTTTGAAAGCAGAGGTCCAGACCTGCAGAAGGTAGCTTACGACAAGCTCGCATTATTGCTACAACAACAGCCATGGAAGGAGCAAGGAGTTTGCTGACCGAGGCCTGAGCGAGCTGACGATGCCCAATTCATCGACTACGATCCGTCAACTGGCACGGCCCAAGATCTCCGCAAGCCACCGGTAAGACCTCAGAGTCAAAAGTTGTCAGCTTTCAAGCAAAGCAGGCCAAAAGAGAATTAGCAACAAGCATCTAAGTCTCAGAGAGTGCACAGCCGTCGAGGTGCGGTCCTTTTGCGCGGGGCCACCTTTCTTCTCTCAAGCGTTTCCAACGAAATCCTATGTTCACGAGAGATTCAATCATCTACTTGATGGCGGCTGATGTATCCGCGAGCAGAGAATGGTAACAAACCGTTTCAAGGGAAACAGCAAGCCGACGGAGTTCATCCTCACCAATCTTCGAGGAGCCGCGGTGCTTCGATTGGCAAAGTTTGATGTTCATCTGTGTCACGGATGCGACGATGTTTTCTCGTCAAAATGGCTTGGTTCATGGGCTAAATCTGTCCAAATCCCTCATGGTAAGACTTGTCACATCATCCTCAACCTTCATCTCCGTAAACTGACGCAGTGCTGATGCAGTATTTCGGGCATGATAGAGACGAGTACCACTTCTCTCATGCCGAGCACGACTATCCCTCTGGCAGCCCTCTATTAGCAATCCAGAGATCAGACAGTGTGCAGGTTCCTCCCAACTGCAGCATATCGGAAAACCACATCGGGGCTTGGAATAGTTCGTGTGGAGGATGAGCTAGAACCATGCGGATTCTCAGAACACGACTGCGCCATTGGCGGAACGAGAGGCGCGGGCTACGCTATGGTTCTAGCTCGCCCGACGATAGGGACGAGCGTTGCCAAAAAGGATGCACACTCGAGTGCGGTTAAGCATATGTCCATTCCCGTTGAGGAGACCGGCGACCCCAAGGATCGTGCCATTCTTGCGCACTGGAGAACAACGGACCTTTCTGGACTGATGCGGACGTCCGCGCCGGCTCCGTTTACACCTCGAGTGCGCAACCGCGTTCTTCAGCACTGCTAGCCGTGGTTCTCAAGATGCATTTGCGGCGCTATATTCAGTCTAAGCTGGTTGACAACGCTAGCGGAAGACACCAGCGGCCGGAGACAGCCATCAAACTCCCAAGACTACACCTGGCTTCATTTGGCCTCATGCGAGAAGAATCGCTTAGAAATTCTCGGAGTATTTGCAGTCAGTCACGATGCCACCTTACGAATCGGGTGTTTGCAGCAGCAAAGCTTCGAGAGCGGTGCGGTGGTCTAGCGATTGTATCGTGTTGGTGATGTGCGCAAGCGATCGCTGGGTACTATGGAATTCTGGGCGATTCTATACTACTCCTGATATGGCATCGAAACTTTCATCAACTCGTTTTGAATTGTCGCATGAGGTCCAGAAAATAGCATTCGGCGCAGACCCGATGGCAATGTCGTTCTGGCTTGACTCGTTAGGGGGTTCGTATTGGGCTGTCAATTTCTAAACGAAGACGTCTTGGCAAACTATGCGGTGCGGATCTTGAAACCTCATCGCCTTTGATTCAGATGCGCGTCTTGGCGACGTCGGGGTATCCGGTGAGAACGAGGATGTGTTCTCGGCGGACGGTGGACTACTCCGCACTGAACCGGACTCTTGGGGCCGTTGTCTCTGATGATGGCGTTGGTGGTGGCAGCCGTCTACCATGCCGCCGCCCGCCATTCAACCCGGCCGTCGATCTCGGGCGACAGCAGGATCCCGTGAACCGAATGCTACTCCGTCTACTGACCGTTTGTGTGCGATCGCCTCATCCGTCAGCAAGAATCCGTAATTCGGAAATTGATCTGGCAAAGGAGGTCAAGCCAGGCGATGCCCTTACGAGAACCAACACCACACCTGACGTGTTCTTGCATCGTGAGGAGAAGCCGCCTCCTCTTCTCTTGACACGGGGCTGACGTCAAACCAGATCTTGTCCTATGTCTCAGAAACAATATGTCTCCACTCGGCCCGCCGAAGGGAATGACGGTCGCATTCGTTCTCGAGGGGGATACCTGGGGTACCATTGTGCTCTCACCACAGTCTCAGCCCGACGGTCGTCATTTCTTTTTAGTGGTCTCGCGAAGGAAAGCCTGGCCGCGGAACTGCAAGCTGACGAGTGCGGTCTGGAAAAGTCGCCTGATCCTGTCTGCAGTATATTCAGTCTTACAGTCTGCAGATGCAAACAAGCATACTTAACGGCTGCCGATCGTGAGCATGGGGAAGATGCGTCGGTAGTTGCTTCATTGCGCGGGCAGCCTGATTGATGACCTTCAGCGAGAAGATGAGATGCCGCGCCGGGTCAGCACGTCCTCCCTCCCTCTCCTCCGGGGCCCTTTGTTGTCTTGTCGATGCATCACAAACCGGGAAATCAGCGCACCCTCGGCAGTGGTGGCACCAAGACCAACGGGACCAACACACCAACACACAATCACACGCAGACGCAGTGCGATGCGGGGTTCCGACGGGCTGGGGTCGCCCCTGGCAAGGTTGTCTAGCTTTTATCAGCCAAGAGTCTTGGCCCCCAAAGATGGAAACCTCTGAAAATTAGGGGACCCAGGGCCTTGAGTCTGATGTCGCAGTCGCAGACCCAGCATCATGGTTCTATTTTGCCGGCGCACGAAATGATTTCTCCAATCCCCGTCCCAAAGGCAAAGTTTAAGCGGTTCAACCAGTCGGCAGAGAGCGAAAATAACCATGTTCAGGTTCATCTTTTGTTCCGCCATGATGGTGGCGTAGAGCGCTACGCTTGTTTCAGCCTCTACCGACTCCCGACCTCCCTCTTTTCTTGCATTTGCGCAGAGTTATGAAGGCAGACGAACTGCATCGGCGAGTGGGCAGAGAACTGAAAACTTGCTCCGGCCTGCAGCAAACTGCAGCAATGCAGCAGCGCCGAACTGCTCGAGAACAGGCGCTCACGGTCTGCATCCGGTGCGAAAATGCGAGCAGGGATTATTCTCACCCGACCGTCAGCAGCTGCGCAGCAAGCACACAGAAGAACAAGCAGAAGCAGAAGCAATTTGCACTGTAGCCTAACTACGAGTCTTCGGCGTCCAAGACATTTCCCATCAGCTCAACACGTTCCGCTCACTCAGCACTGATGGATGGAAATCCACAAGTCGCCTCTGCCAAGTCACTATGCAGACCGAGAGACCCGATCCTTGACTTGGGGCTGAAAAGCTTCATGGTCTGGGAGAGCTAAGAAGGTCTGACTCGCCGCAAGTCGCTGCCGTCGACTCTGGGCAGACTGATGACACGACAGGCCAAGCTTTCAGTCGCACCATGACAGGTCTAAAAGAGGGAGGCACTTTTGGCGCTCTATGCGCCCGGTGGAGGAGCCAAGATTCCGTCCCAACGTTCGCCTTGCTCTGTACGGATGAGTTGCGACATCTTCAAGGCGAGATAGGGCACATCTCACATCCCACGACGAATGGACCCAACATTAGTTGCACAACAGACTCGTATTCCACGTCCGGCCGAGTCCTCTTCTGGGCTCCGGGGTCCAGAAGGCTTTGGGACGATCACCATTCAAGACCTTCGAGTGACCAGTGACAGCGGTTGCTTAGGCCTTGGCATACGTTCCGATGCATTAGCACACTCACCGACCACAACACTTCGAGTGTGGTAGACACCGGGCCTTTGGCCGTCCCGGGACGACTCATCGTTCAGCCTGCTGCCGTCTGACATAGCACACCGTCTTCTCTTGCGTTCTTTTCTTTCCTTTTCCCCTTTCGAACCCCCGCGCTGGAAAATACGTAGCGTTACCGCATCGTGGGCGCACGTTGTTGGCGCTAGCGCTAAGATGTTAACCTTGCCATCCGTTCCATCCCACCTCGAAGCGAAGTCGACTAAGATAATCCCAGGTAATCAGCGGGACGATCTATCATTATCCGCGGTGGCCTGTCAGGCATCCGCATCCCGCCGCCCACATTTCCTCCACGCCTCGAGGTCCTTTTCAGCACGACGGCGCATTCGCAATGGGGCGATGAGGGGGAGAGATGGATTAAGCGCGAGAGAGCCTCTGACTCCCTTCCTGTTCTCTCAAGGACCTGGTTCGGCAATCGATTCGCGCTATTGCCGTATCACCTAAGCAGCACCAGCAGCAGCAATTGCAACCGCGCCACACTGCAGCGTCCGTGTTGTTGCGACTTTCGACTTCCTCTGGCGGTCTTGGTGCCCTTGGGCATGCTCCCCTCAGCACAAGCATTTTCTGCGACGAGAAAATGTTTCCGTGCTGCGACAACGACCCCGTGAGAGGCCACCACCCCAAGTTTCCAACAAACCCCTTGAGCAAGGAACCAGCACAATAGAAGGCTTCGAAAGGCCTCGGTATGGTTTAGCAGTTCCATCGGGTTCTTGGTGCTGGGACCATCGTCAGGAGATACGAACTGCGGTCTTTCTCCCGCAGCGGCGTTCCAATAGCCTCCACAAGTTGCCATGGTCCATCCCGAGACAGCAACGACGTGCGCTTGTGGCTGACTCCACCCTGCCAAAGTTTCGCGCTGATCCCTGTGTGGCCTTGCAGTGCGGCGTGGACGTCAACGTTCGACCAACACTCTTTCAGTCGAGCACACACACTCCTTTCAACTCCGTTTACCTAGTGCCGTTCGTGCCCATCCCAGCCATCTCTGACGGATGAACCTGGATGCCTAGTTTTCAACTGTGCCGCACTCTTTGGCCGACTTACAAGCTATCCCTGTCGACGTTGACGGAATGACAGACATTCGCGCCCCAGGCTCGGGCGTGGTTCATCCCCACTCCTCCGCCATATTGACAATCTCTCCTTCTCCGATCCCGCGTCGACTACCTACGGAAACCAGCTGCATACAGCCCATGACCATGGAATTCCGTCAGCTTAGAAGTCTCTAAGCCTCTTGACGTCAAAACGTACAGCACACTGCGCATATCCTCCCACCGCTGGTCCTCTGTTACCCCAGCTTGCCTTGCTCCGGCTCTCGTATCGGAGCCTCATCGGGTCTTTTCCTTCATGCCCCGCCAAGATCATCAAGGCGCCCCAGGGCTGAACGGTCCAGGGCCTTGAAGCAAGTGCGGAGGGGAAGCAGACCGTCATCGTCCCGTTCTCTCAAAGTTCTAGGTGCGATTGGGTAAGGCAATCTATCCGCCCCTCCGTGACCAGGCTGTGTATGTATGGTTCTCTAACCGGAGACACCTTGGAGTCTATTCTGGGAGGGGCCCAACCCGACCCACGAAGGTCTTGGCTCTGGGTCCCTTCATGAACTCAGCCTGGACTGTTCATGGTACCTCATGCAGGTTTTCTCCTTTGCGTCCCATCTTGTTATAAGTTGATCCATTCTCCCCCTCGTGTTTACGAACATTTTGCATCTTCATCCTGCAAGCCACTCACTTTTCTTATATCCATCAGCGTCTGAGCTTTACCACAGACAGTAATTATCTGGATTCAACACAAATATCCATTTTCACAATGCAGATCACTTCCTCTCTCCTGAGCGCTGCGGCTGTCGCCGTCCTCGCCGGTACCGCAAACGCAACGTACGTCCCATAATTTCCCCTGCTCAACTGTCCAACTTCACATGAGACTAACACCCTCCCAGCCCAGTCACCCGCCGCGCCGCTGCGGGACAGGTCGTCTCCCAGTGTGTCCAGCCCGGCCTCGTCGCACTCACCTTCGACGACGGCCCGTTCCAGTTCACCCCCCAGCTTCTCGACATCCTGAAGCAGAACGACGTCAAGGCGACCTTCTTCGTCAACGCCAACAACTTCGGCAACATCGAGACGGCGCCCAACCCCGACACCATCCGCCGCATGCGCGCCGAGGGCCACATGGTCGGCTCCCACACCGGCACCCACCCGGACCTCCAGACCATCTCGACCGCCGACCGCCAGGCCCAGATGGTGCAGGTCGAGGAAGCCACCCGCCGCATCGACGGCTTCGCGCCGCGCTACATGCGCGCGCCCTACCTCTCCTGCCAGGCCGACTGCCAGGCCGACCTCGGCGCCCTCGGCTACGTGATCGTCGACACCAACCTCGACAGCAAGGACTACGAGAACAACACCCCCGAGACCACCCACCTCAGCGCCGAGAAGTTCAACAACGAGCTCAGTGCCGACGTTGGTGCCAACTCGTACATTGTTCTCTCCCACGACGTTCACGAGCAGACCGTCGTTTCGCTCGTGCAGAAGATGATCGACACCCTGAAGGGCAAGGGGTACCGCGCCGTCACGGTCGGCGAGTGCCTTGGCGACGCTCCAGAGAACTGGTACAAGGCCTAGATGAGAGGCGACCTTTTATTGCTTACGATACACCCTTACGGCTCTCGAGGACTCAAAATAAGTTCTCGGAAGGGGCACGGGAGGGAAAATTTTGATTCCGAGAGCGCGTTTTGATTTTCCCTTTTCGGTTCTGCTATTCTCTGGCTTGTACATACCCATAGACGTATACCACAGTCTCATCAAGTCATGGGTGGGCATGGAGCGGCGCCAGGAAACAACGTAAATATTTCTTCTTCGTCGGAGATACCATATATCTAGTACAGTAATTAGATGAGAAGCCACGTACTTTCAACTATTTCTCCGTTTCGGCCTCGTGGTGATTTTGTTGCTTCCTTTTGAGTGAAGTTGGCCAGTGAGGCGATGACGTGCCCATCCTGGTCTGGACCACGCCGTGCCTGGACCCAAATCGTCCTTGACAGAACTCAAAAGTTTCTTCCTTCTTTCCCCTTTACCTAAGCGTTTCTTCAACGATGACGGATTACATAAACGGAACCAGACGCAACACAAAGCTTGTTCTTACATGTCTTGCACTCTGTTTCATTCTATTCATTCATTTTTTCTTTCGGGGTCTTGTGTAATTAAGACGGGGACTAATGCGCCATGGCACTTGGCTTTTGGGGAAGTGCATACCAATACTTGGCGAAGCATTCCCATCCGCCTGCTTGTCTCCCAACGCATGAGCGCTTGTTCTTCCCGCTGACGCAGATCGGCAGGCACCTGGGCTCTGTGTCGTGCACGGGTGTGTGAGGCCTGAGGTGCCTGGAGCTAAAGCGGTGCTCAGCCTTGGGATTCCGCGTCCTTTCGAAAGGAAGCAATAGGTGCAGAATTGACCTCTTAGGTCGTTGTCATTCGGGTTGCTTGGTCCCGTCGGGGTTTTAAAGTTGTACCTTGCCGCGTTAGTAACTCTCAGCTCAGCCTCGGGCGCTGGTTTGCAGGAGGGTGTCTAAAATAAGGTGCTGCGCCAAGATTCAGACTTGCTCATTCCTTCTGCAATCCTTTCGGACTTCCTTGCGCGCGCGCGGACGCGGGCTTTATCGGATCGGGCGCGCGGGGCGGAGTCGAAGGGCACTAAGGCGGATGTAAGCGCTTGGGCGACCGGGGACGGGGCCGAGTGGGGCCGGGGTTGCCCGATTGTTGTGGTGTGCTTCGGCGGACGTGTTGGTGTTGCTAGTCGAGCCATCAGGGGAGGGATCATCAATTTTCCTGTCAATTTACCTTGAGGCTTGGTGTGTAAAGACCAGAGGATCGCTGTTAGCTCCGTTCGCTGTTTACTCGGCGAGCATATTCATGCAGTATAAGTCTAATAGACCATCACCTTTGACGTCAGATGGGTCATTGGAATTCCCGGAAGCGGGCTTCGGATCATTTTGCAGTTGAATCGCGACCCAGCAGTCAAATGCTTTGCCTGAGTTGCAGAATATTTGCGGCCGATAAGGTTGTCAGCATTGCTGTCAGCTTCAAATCCTGCAGACATACATGTGTGAATAAATACGTCTCTAGACTTGTTCAACACGTCAAATGATAACTTTCCTGATGGTGCCTAATTTTTAGAAGTTGCGGACGTCATTCCTTGTTGGTGAAAAGTATCATTTTCTCACCCAGTCGCCACCACCGGTACCATGATGGTACCATAAGGCAGACTTCTGGCTTGCCGTATCTGATGTGAGACCAAATTCCGGCGATGGTATTGGTTTTTCTCTGACGACACAGACACACAAAATGCTCTTTGCAAGGCTTGCTAGCGCAATTCGTCCATAAGAAAGCCATCATTGGCGGGTTCGGACCAAACAGCCTCTTGTGTTTCGAGAATTTCGGTGGGAGGCCTGCAGCATGGGAATACCAAAGTGTGGCACATCTCAACCAATCGCCCACTCGAAGCCCATCTCTACAGCAAAACTCGTGCTTCGTGTAAATTTTATACGCCTTCTCCCTCACCAGTTTTCTTCCCTCCTTTCTCGTTCACCACCATGCCGGAGCGACACATAGTAGATTCAACTTTCCGCCTATCATAATGGAAGATGACTTGGGTAAGACGGGCCTGCCTCCTCTTGGAGTCGAAGACATCGAGAAGATGAAAGATCTTTGGAAATTCAGTATCAGGAGATCAGCTGCCCAAGCCTGGGCATATCGCGATATCAAGTTCCTGGTTTACGACGACACAGACGACGAGATGAAGGGAGGCACCGATGATGAGCAACCCTTCTACGACAGCGAAGATGAGGCGGCAACACTTCAAAGGGCAATCGAAATGTCACTTGAGACAGAACACAATTCTCCCGAAGAGCCGTCACAACATACTGAGACAGGGCCCTCCGATCAGCGTCAATCGCCGAACGATCACAAACCCTCTGGTGGATGCGCCATCTGCTGCAACGTACCGGAATTCCCGTATACCAGAAAGGCGAGGACTTTTCGTCTAATCAGTCCTGCGAGCTTGTATCCGGACCGAGATCTAGAACAGATTCCCCTCTGCACGCATTATGTTGCCGTGTCCTATTGCTGGCCTGAACCAATCTTTGACGACCAAGGCCAGCTTCTCAAGACGCCAGTGGAATCCAAAGTACGCGACCTTGATGGGACGGTGCGGGATGCAAGAGCACTAGATGATGTGTTAGATCGTGCTGTAGACTTTGCTAACTGCGTGGGCTTGCGGATGATCTGGATCGACCAGGAATGTCTACCTCAGCCAACTGACCAGAGTCCTGACGAGGAAAAGGAATACCAACAGTTGGGTGTCCAAGCTATGGATCTTGTCTACAACCGGGCATGTGTCACTGTTGGTCTCCATGCCGGAACGATAGTCGATCAGAATCAAGTCAATGCTCTTCGTACGCTGATCAGTCTCGACGAGATCGGGGAGCTTAGGCCATTGCCTAGGCTGAACAGTCTGATCTTGGATTATCTCTATAGCTTTCTGGGTATGGTTACCTCAGATCGCTGGTACACACGTGCATGGGTTGTTCAAGAGTCTATCAGTGCGGGAGTTGGCTTGTTTCTCTCATTCCGGAGAGGGGAGGGTATCGAGTATCCTTCATCATTTCGCTCTTCAAGGAACCCCCCAAAGCACAGCTTGGACCTTCATCCACTCCGGCACTCTTCCCAACTTATCAATATACAAGTTGATGAGTTTCGTGGGCTGGTTCGAGTCGCGAAGAGGCTGGTGAAGGAACAATACCAGGAGATCGGGATCACATACCACTCAGCATATGGGCCGTCGTCGGATGTTTTGGAACACGCAGAACTTCTCCATCCGTCCCCTACTGCCAGCAAATTTATTTTCGAGCTGGTTGGAGGGAATCAGTATGGCAGCCGGCAGACAGTGAACGCGAGCACATCCTTGACACTTTTGAAGAGTCGTCATTGCCGAGACACACAAGACAAGATTGCTATCGTAGCAAACATGTGCGACTACGATATTCGCCTTCACACGGTCCTCATTGCCCAACATTGCACGTCTCTTCGCTTCGCCATGCTCACGCTCGCTCTGCTCAATGGAGACCGATCGCTACTCGTTCCAGAGGTGTACTCACTCAATGGATCAAACAACATTGGTGAAGAAGAGATCTGCTACGCTGGACTGGGGCTACTGTCCCCATTTGACATCAACCCTGGGGCAATACACGATTACTCTATGCTTCAACAAGGACCCCTTGCCCCACGAGCGTCGGTTCATGCATTCAGAGACACTGTAACACAGGGCTTGCCACTGCCTGCTTACATCTGGATTGTTGATCGGGAACTCGACCTGTCCCCCGTTAAAGAACAACTTGCAGAAACATGGCATGCGATGAAGAGCTTGCACATCATCGTGACGCGGGCAAAAGACGAGTCTCTGGCTGCTTTCATGTCAAGAGAAGGCGCAGCTAAACGGCATTTCAGAAACCCCACCATCATGAATAAGGCCTTGGGGGAAATATTACAACATGGACATGTTCCCCAAGACTCGACAGTGTGGTGTGGCATGGATCCCACTGGGATCAACTGCACTGCCGACATCAAAATAGCAAGCTTGGAAGCCGATCCTGCGGCTAAGAGAAAGTTGGCAGGAATCATAATTTACATTCTCGCATACCTTCATAAATTAGCCCGCCAGGATCCTCAGGCAACCGGTGTGGCGAATAGTATTTGGCAATCGCTACGTGTCGACTACACAAAAGAGGGGAAAGTTGGATCGAATGAACTACCGGACGTAGTATGCGATGAGCTTTTCACACACATTGACGTCCTTCTGGATAGTTCCAGCACTCTTCAACTGCATAGGGGTTCTGGCAACGCATACCTCCAGCTCTGGTTCATTGATCGTATCATGCAACGCGGAACTCTTTGGATTGGGAGATATCAGCGCGTACGCGACACCAGCAAACTTCCAAACACACAAAGCTCATCTTCGAGGGGGAAAGAGCCTGACAGAGAGTTGAACAAGAAGGACGAGATCTCAAACGATCCCCAAGGCTCGGCTTCAGCTGTATCGGCACAAATCAGTAGAGGTGCTACGGAAAGTATTCTGCAACGTCAGGGAACGCGACGCATGTTTGCACGCCTGGCTGACCGTGCATTGTTCGAATCTGATAACAAGGAACCAACATCCATTTTGGTGAACATAGGTAGTCTGTATTACTTCGCCGATGCTGCGCATCGTGGTACCTGGGATGCCGAGGCGGACGAGGCTCGCGCACGAGATCTCGTATCGGTCTTCGATGTTGATGGACCTTGCATTATGGCAACTCCATTCAACGCTGAGTGGGAGACGCTGCCAAACCCCGCTCTCAGAAGTATGAGTGCCTGCTGGGTGGTTGAGCTGCTCGATCGACGTGCGTTTAGCCGAATGTCTGAGCAGGAGCCAGAGGGTAAAGGCAAGGGCAAGGACGAAGTCAATGCCGGAAATGGAGGGTTTGAAGCGGCTCGTAATCTGATGCCGGCTGAAGACACGCCTCTATACAGGGTGTTGCATAAAGTCCGAGGGCTCTGGCAGTTGATGGACATCCCTCTCGGTGAAATCTTGTTCATTTGATCCTTGCGGTACGTTCTACCCGTGATATTCAATTCCCTTCTGCACTGATAGCATGTCTAATATTATGGGCAGTTCCTACTTACAAGCCTTGCCGTTGTCGTTTCATGAAGAGGAGCCTTGATGATGCTCGCGAGACAACACATGCACCAGCGCAGAGAGATGGGAGATGAGAGATGAGAGAATAACGTCGTTTGGGATTTCTGTATTTGCTTGCTTTGCTACTGGTCAACTACACTCCTTATCAACAATGTCGCTCCACGCTTGGGTGAGCAACGTTCTAGTGGTATCAGGTATTAAATAAACACGGATTGCCTCTTGCCGTATGATATCCCTTTGTCAATCAATCTTGACTGATGTTTTCTGCTTCAACGACCTGGGTTATTAGCCATTAGGCCTCTCGTGCTGTGCCCGGGCCTTCCGAGATCACATCGGCGTTACTAGTTGATCCTCTGTGGGCTGTCTCTCCTCTTTGACGCGGTCCCTGACTAGGCATGTGACGTCTTCGTTTGCTCCGGTGATCTTCCCTGACACCCTCCGACGTTCGTCTCCCCGGTCGGTAGTGGCCTGTTTGCGGCCAGTTCGATGCTGCATAGTACTTGCAGTCGTTGGATTCCGTGCCATATCACATTCAGAAATCAGCCGTCATGCCTCTTCTTTCATCTTCAACATGCTTCTCGTGCTGTCGTTGCCCCTTGAGCTACCAGAACAAGGCTCCTCCTTGAACTCGATTCGACTCTTCGGGGTCTTCGGTGTGCTTGGTGTATCTGGCTCTGACGGGAGGTCGTTGAGGTCGATATTCCTGAAATCTCCGACCAAATGGGCTATTGATGCTTCCTCGTAGGACACAACTCGTGCTCGCTCGGGGGGACTGGATATGGTTCTGGAGGCTTGGGACTCGTTGTTAGATCCCTTTGCTGAGCGTCCAGTCCTCGAGAGTTGTGTTAGTATCTTGGGGAAGAGGATTCGCCAGACTTGGCGAGTACTCGGCAAGCAAGCAACAAAGATGCCCACACACAGTTCGATGTGTGACCAAAGCGAACTTTGGAAGGAGTCGACTGCGTTATGTTAGTGCAATTCTTATATTGGGGGCATTTGCGGCTTACCTGTGACGTTGTAGGACGTCGAGAAGATCAATAATGCCTTGACCCTATACGCACTGACTGCTGTGAGGCTACTTATGGTCAGCACCAAGATCGTTGTGTCCAGGTTAGGTCAACTCACAATACCCCAACGCCGAACATGAGCATCACTCCAAGTTTGCGCATGAGCGGCATCCTCAGATCATAGACCTGGGTTGCAGGAAGAACGAGCATCCAGACGTCCAAGGCAACGTTGAGAGCGCCGTGGCACATGGCAAAGGCGTTCAGGTTGATGCATTGGCCCTTCATTTCTCCAGTCCATCCATCCCAAAAGTAGTGAATAGGCTGGCACGACCCAACAGTGCCTCCAACGAAGGCGATGAGAAGGAGCAGGTTGAACATTTGCGTGCACCAGAGTACTCGTCGGAACTTTTCGTCCGGGAAGATGCGTAGATAGAGAAAGAGAATCGATGCCTTGACGAAGGCAAGAGCAGTCAGGTAGAGCATCCCAAAGACATAGAAGAGCTGGGAAGTGTCAGTTCATCATCCTCGAAATGTGCAGGTGCTTCATTCATGAACTAACCACCAGGAAATATGTGATTTGCTCAGGTTTAAGACTCCATATATCCCGTCCAGCGCCTGTCTCCTCAGCTAGGAAATGTCAGTGAAAGTGAACAACAGAACGAAGAGTTTGGATTCCTTACCAAGATAGGCTGCTGGTAAGAAGGCTGCAAGAACACCCTAGGTGAATGTCAGAGAGCGTCATTATCATAGCAGGCAGCATCATCATACATATGCGATAAGACAGGTCGTGTCATCCCAGCCCCAAGGCGATAGCTTCATGTACTTGTTCGTTATCCGTACGATGATGAAGAACGTTGGAAGGCCGAATAGAAGAGCCCTGAACCACTGCATAACAGTGTCTTGTTGAGCTGGAGGCACACCGCAGGCCGTGAGCGACTGGTTCTGGGCGACTGCAAAACGGTCAATATGCTACCTTTACTAAATTATCACGAGGTTGAAGTTCTTACCCAGCATCTCCTTCACTGTGCAATTTGCCATGACGCAAGTCTGCACGTACCCAGCGAGAACCTTGTCGTTACACATGCATGTCTGATTCGTAAGGGCACATGTCGAGTGCCCTGCCCCGATCTCTTGAAGAATGCAGGATATCTAGATCCCGTCAGCAACCGCGAACCAAGAATCCCCATCGACCAGCCTTACCGCGCATGGAGGGATTCCGTTGTATGATAGGTCGGCAGCAGCGACATAGCTGCTCAGGCCGAGGAAACAGGCCACCAGGACGATAAGCCGAAAGGTGGCCATTTTGTGTTCGTATCCCCTTCCTCAACCCCCACAATACCGGTCGTCGTCGTTGTCGTCGAGAGCGTTTGTCGATGGAAAACTCTGTCCGCAAGGGTTCGACAAGCAGGAACCAACGTCAAGGTAAACCTCGGGAAGCAGTCTTGGCCATGGTGCCAACAAGACCTACAGATATTGGAGGAAAGGGAAGAAGGCAAGGCCCAGCATTTAGCGGGACAATCGTTCCCCAGAATGCACGTACTGACGGCTGTCAATTTGCCCAGCTAACTTAGCGGACTAGCCTAGGCCCTGGATCCAAAAGCTGCGCATTGGTTTGTGGCTTTCTTACTTCAGTCCCCCCTCTCTCTTTCTCAAGGACACAAAACACTGCATTTCACCGGCCGCTGTAGCCGGGCGGACCGGACACGCGAGCGCTCAATGATCGCCTCCGCGGTATTTGGCCCGGCTTGCCTGACTTCCTTTGCGTTTGCGGAGGGGGTGTTGGCTAATTTCACACTTTACCCTTTCATGTCGGACCAGTTCCTTCCTCACTGGTCGCTCCCCCTGCCCTCGCGTAGCCGAAGGACGCCGCGGCTGAGACCATCAAGAAGTCTACAAGGTACAAGTGCTTTTCGCCAGCCGAGATGGGAAGATGGCGTCTGATGTGTGGCCCCATAACAAGCCAGTACTCAAGCTAAAGCAGAAGCTTTGGCACTCGGGATCCCACATTGGCGTGACGAATATGGAGCTAAAGTGAGACTAGCTGCGGGCTGTGCGCGCCCAACGAAGGGGCATCGTGACGTTTGTGGAATGTTGAGAGTATCTTCTCAAGAGGAATGCCGTTCGCGGGCACCCAGGCGTCTTGGCATGTGAACGGAAGCATGGGACCTGTAGATGTCCAGGGTCGGTAATTTCTTAAAGGAGCCTTTCTCGAGGTTGGTAGCGATCAATTATTGGAGTTTGAGAACAATGGAAAAACCGGCATGGCAAGCCTTTTGCTGACAACCACTTCAGATGCCTCTCCATGATCTTCAGAGCTTGATCCAAACAGTGGAAGTTCGCCAGCACGCCTCGTGGTTGCGGGGCGTCACCACGGAATGGCGAGCTAGGAGAAGAATGCAGGAGGGTTCCTGTCTCATTGTTGTTACCAGCTCTCTGGTCCTTGGCCTCCAGCCTCATTGAGGCGGGCAAATTGGACCGCGAAGACCCCGACAAGAAACGAGGAACCGTTTGCCGGTGAACACTGGACTTTGGACGATGCAAGCCCAATAAGTGCCGTAGACACATGGCTTAGCTTGACGAAGACACCAAAGTAGTATGCTGTTTCGCCGTTTAAGGCTGGTCTTCCGAAAACTCGTTTAAGCGAGCTGTCGATGCGGTTCCAGATTCCTGGGTTCGTCCCATCCCAAGGTGATCAGGCGCTGACAAACTCTGAACAAGGTAGGGCAAGCTTTTGAGAAGGCGGCGGGCGTGGCTCTCCAAGTCTGCGCAGCCACTGATTCATCAAAGAATGCCAATGGCACCGCCTTGCGCTTCTCCACGCATCATAAGTACGCCATTTTGCCTCCGGTTCCTTTATCTTCGGTTGATCTGAGCGTCAACGTCTTCTGCCTCCCGAGAGACACATCGACAATGAGGCGGAGGATCCTGCCTCGATGCTTAATGTTGGCATTTCGCCAAAAGCATTGACAAAGAAAGTCGCTGGTGATCGAGAAGCGACATTCCAGTCACAAGTCGTTTCTGCGCAATCATCCTCATTCCGTGTCTCTTAAGGTCCATCGAGGGCAGTTTCGCTTGTGGCTTGAGGCTGGGTGATACCGCCATGTCCATTTCGATGTGCAGTCTCTTTTCATCGGACGCCGTAGAAACTAAAGACCACCATGCGGCGAGAAGACTGCCCCGGAGCGGTTTCCTAGAGACGAGCTCCGGACAGAGTGGGTCACATTCTCGGGTGCTGGCGGGGCCTCATGGTATCGGACTCCCGGGTCTTTGCTTGCGGCCGGAGCGGTTGACCCAAAACAGGCAATGAGAAGAAGCTCGGGCTTCAGACATTTATCCATGCGATGTGTCAGTCAGTATGACGTTACCCGTTAACAGCAAAATCAAGATAGCTGTAAGATGCTGCAATCGAAATAAGAGACCAAGTCAAGTAAGTGTCTAGGCCACAACGCAAAAGTCAAGCCGGTGAATCAACGGGCCGCGTAATCCAGAACATCAAAAGGCAAAAGAAAAAGAGGATGTTCCCAGGTGGAATTTAACCACTGAATCTCCCCGAGGTGGGCTCGAACCACCAACCTCCAGATTAACAGTCTGACGCGCTAGCCAATTGTGCCATCGGGGATGAGCTCGAATGAGCTGATTGGGATGTTGTTGACAATCCCGCTCAAGTTGGGGGTTAAGAAGGCCACGTGTGATGAAGACCGCTCAGTTGTGCGAGTTTCAAACCCTAGCTGGCGGAGTGGCAGGTATTTGTGAAGCAGGACAGTCGTGATTGGCGGTGCAGAGAAGAATTGACCCACGCTGATGTGTCATTGTGTGGCCCGACCTCAGTCATTGTCTGTGCTGCATTGTGTTAGGTCGTAGGGGCCTGGAGGCTTTCACGACTCGGTCTGGCTTCAAAGCAATGCACGTCTCTTCTCTGTAAATAAAGGTTGCCAAGCCGTCCGTCAGGAAGTAAATGTCAAACTGGCAAAGTCGCGGGAAACTCACAATTTCAGGAGAGAAAGGAATTGTTGAGCTGCTCATTCTCATTAGCCATGTCTCACTTCCCCTGAGCCCGAACCTACAGGCAGTAATTCTGCCCGAGTGGCGCCTGCTGAGACTGCTCCAGCTGACAGCCAGACTGCGAAAGTGGTGTGTACAGTCTACGAGCCCATTTCATGGCTGAACACTGGCAGATAACAATGGCCTGTTTCCTCGGATGCAAATCTTTTCTCGCCGTGCGCGAAAAAGGCTGGCCGGCACTCAACGTTCAGCCGGCTCAGGCACTAGGAACGGGCGGAAGAGATGGTCCACGGCAGACCGTGGTCCTTGGGCTCCTTCGCGCGTCTTCATCACCTCATCAATTGGACTCACCCGCCGATAGTCTGAAGCTAAATGTAACACATTATGACGGCAAAGTATGATCCGCGGCTTGGCGGCCAACGACGAGCGCTCCCTGCGCACGGAGGTCTGCAACGAGCCTGGCTTTCAGTCAACCATGCACAGCAGCTCTAGGACGTGGATGAAAAGCCCCAAACATGGCTACAGTCTGTGATGAGGAAACCCATGCTAGTGATGACCATGAGACCTCAGCTTTTGTGTCTTGAAACCGTTTGTTGACGCCCAGCTTGGCGTTGGGCTGTCGACGGGCAATTGTTTCGAAGACGTGCCGAAATCAGACATTTTCGACTCACTGCATTTGAATTACATTCAGAGTATGGTGATGATATATACACTTAAGCAATATGAAGACTCGTTTCAGGATCCGCTTGAACATGTCCTCTCCATATCGACACTGCAGTTGGCCCTCTCGCATCTCCCCAAAGGTTGTGGAACATGGACTCCTCGTACTTAAGATAATCGTTTCCGTGCCATGATTCCCCTGTTTCTGCCGGGCCTCTAACTTTCACCGCACAAAACCTCAACAGCTCCTTGATGCGCCTGGTAAAGGAGTCTCTCCCAACCGTTCTCCACGGTGGAAGCTCGGCGGGCGGCACGCCGCGGTACCAGCTGTCCTTCTCCTGAGACGGCAGACTCAGCAGGAATCCTCCATGGCGACGATGGCATTCAGTCTTCTCGATCCACTCTAGAATTTGTGGTGCGGAGAACCGCGTCATGCCCAGAATAGTCAGGTTTTTGAGGTTCTCGAAAAGCTCCAGGGCTCTCAAGATCCAAGCAGGCTGTTCTACTCCGCTTTGAACGAAGGAAAGAAATTCAAGATTAGGCTGACAGCATGCCAGTGTTTGAAGCTGTGTATAATACAGCGAGAAGGATGTGTGAAGCCTCAAGTCGCGCAGGTCCTTCATGGAACATACTGCGTCCATGACCAGCTTGCGACATCGGAGATCCCTAGGAGGAGGACGAGTCGATTCTTCCGCTATGAAGAGATGTGTGAGATGATACTGCGTCTTGAGTGCGCGGTAGAAGTCAGGATGGTTGCCTGTGTCGTACACGTGTAGCCTTTCGAGTTGGAGATGAGGGAGGGCGTCCGCGATGGCAGGGATCAGGTCCGGCAGGCGGAAGAGGTGAAGGCGCTTCAGACTTCTGCAAGACGTGATCCAATTCGAAATATGGCTACGTTTCTCTCTGGCCCATAGCTCATACTTCTCTCGCAGCCGCGAGCTAGGAGTAAAGGAGTTGAACTTCAGAGTCAGCGACGTCAAGTTCGTGAGCGGACTCAGCAGAAGCAGATCGGCGGGCGGGATCTCGAATAAGCGGAACTCCAAACACCGTAGTTCTGTCTGCTGAGCGATGGCTTTAAACACGGGGGCATGCACTGCCCCGACTCCGCACTCGAAGCAGTCGAGCTGATCTGCATTCAAGTGAGAGAGGAAGTCGCCCAGCTGTTGTGAGCCCGCCGTGGTGTCCGCCGCAAATGGAAATTCCAGATGCCTTAGCCTCGGAAGACTCTTGCTGATTTGTTTTCCGGCTTCGGCGGTCAAGTCCTCGGTCCAAGTCATCGACAAACGCTCCAGCGCGTGACAGGAGAGGATGAAGGAGCCTCTGTCTTTCCAGCGATATATCGAGACTTCTCTCAGCATCGGGTGCCGACCGTTCTCGTTGCTTATTATGACCAGGTCCTCGAGAAATCGTATTTCGAATTGCATTACACCACGAGCGTGATATGGCAGTGTTCTTTTCTCAGTCCATTGGGGGTTCTGATCCGCAAAATGTTCCAAAGACTTCAAATCCATTTCCCAATGGTAGAAATGCCAAGCGTAATACAAATTGGAGCCGTCGTAACGTCGGACATATGTGAGATATGGGTGTGAAGTGAGAGGCGGCGTGTTCAGCGGGCTGTCGGTAAACGTCGATGAACGGTAAATAGTTTCCAACATTCCAGTTGAGTAAATGGTTTTGTCTGTCGGAGGAAGAAATGTCAAGCTAGGGTAATTCAGCAAGTGCTCATACATGGTGCTCATACATGGTTTCACGATAAGCTGCGTGCTAAGTAATTCCGGTTCGGTAAGAATCAACCTACTCGTAAAGTCGCTTGAGTGCCAACCACGCGTTGCCTTTACTTGTGAGGGCACAGTTTGCCAAGGTCCTGTGGTAGCCAAGAAAAGCAAGTTGGTCGAATAGAGCTTCCCAGATATCGATGTGCACCACCGCCTTTACCGACGCATTCAATGTAGGTAAATTGGTAGTCAAAGACATTGCGGCTAGATATCTCCCGGGTTTGCTGCAAAACAGCTGGTATATTGGAGTGTCCAAATGATGCGATCTTGAAGGCGATATTTGCGACATTTCGGCTACCGCAGACTTGGAATATGAATGAAAAATCTTTGTCTCGTCGCCAGTGATGTGGTGCTGTGCTCGTTAGCCTCCGTAATAGGTGAATCCATGACCTTCTGCAAGTGAATCCAGAACGGATAGGATGAAGAGTGGTGGTAGGAGCGAAGGGTCAAGCAGTACAGGTTCGTAGAGCCGAGATACGCCTCTTTAATCTGAGTCGCAAACGACCTCGAGATCAACAGTCAAGTAGCGAAAGCACGCTTGAACCTACAATTAGTCTGGCCTACACCCAATTGCGAGTTGAGGTATGGCTAATAGAATCTTTTTCGTCGTTCCTGCTACGATTGCTGACCAGGAAGATTAGATCCAGAGAAGGTAGGTAGTTGTCTAAGCCACGTTGGTCTACCCTTCTGGAGACCCTAGTACCTCTTTTTGCGAAAAGAATTTTCGCAGAGCCGGAAGGGTGAGAAGAAAAGTTTTGATAGCGACCCTGATCACCAGAAACCTCTAAGTATCCGTGGCCTGTCCACATCTCTCCATAGGAGTTTAAGGCACGCACCTCTATGCCTAAGTGAAGGTGCGAAATCTCATCGCTGAGCCTGCGCACGACGGAGAAAGCGACGTAAGTTGGTGTAGTTTCATATCGGATTGTAAATTGACTGCTTGTAATTAAACTGCCATGCCTCCGAATCATGAACTAATCGTGGCAGGAGCCAAAATCATCGGATGGGTATCTTCAAAGCCAAGAATGCATGCCACCGAACTTGAGCCATAGATCTCCAAGAAGACCTCACGGAAGAAAGACAAGAGGACTACAAGCAATCCAGATCAAGAAATCTCCCACCCCTCCAGTTCCCCCTCCCCCCAACGGGCACCCTCGACTCTCTCTCCACCGCCTCCAGCCGTCCAAGCACCTCCCCCATCTCCTCCTGCACCTCTCTCAACCTCTCCAACACCTTGCCTCCCTCGCTCTTGACCTTACCCTCGCCCGAAAACGACGCGGCCAACTTCCGGCGGATCACATCCGCCTTGTCCACCTTCTGGAAGACGTTCACATCGAACCCGATCGCCCTGTACAGCGGGCCCGCGAGCTTGCGGCCGTCGTCCACGATGCATCCCCGCACGCCGACGTGCCCCTCGATCCGCTCGGTCGCGGCCCTGGCGCTCTTGACCAGCGCCGCCAGCTTCTTGACGTCGGACTCGATGTCCGCGGCTGCGATGGTGTTGTTTTGTTGTTGTTGCGCCGGCTTGGGGGCCGGCGCGGAGCCGAAGTCGTGGCTGAGCTTGCACGCGTGGAACGTACGCGGCGAAGCGACGGTGCCCGAGAGGGTCTTGGTTGCGTAGACTCGGAAGCGGTTCATTTTGGGTTTTTTGTTGTAGTTGTGATTGTAGTTGTTGCTGTGATTGTTGTTGTAGTTGTTGATGCAGTTGATATTGTAGTAGTTGTTGTAGTTATTGATGTAGTTGTTGATGACATAGACTTGCTTGGTAACTCGTGTTAATTAGAAGAAATGGCGATAAGTCTTGCCGGATTGACTTACTGATGAATGGTGTTGTTTAACTCGGAAGAGATGATATGAAGGTTGGATGTCTTTACAGAGGATTCGTTGCTGAAACCCCCCTTTTATCATTTTTTGGAAGGATTTGGCAATCAAGGTTGATGAAGTAGGTCCCTTGAGGAGATACATTAACTTTGACCAGGCCGAGGACACAATGCTGAACTCGGAGTCTCCGACATTCAAGGCAACATAGGCACATGTTTCTACTTGTGTGGTTGACTGCGAGACCTGTATGAAGTACTGACGGGTCAACAGGAATTAGTGATTCAAGCTTCTGCTTCATTAAGCTATCAAGTCATGGCTACAATGTGTGACAGAAGCCGAGACGTGAGCCCAGCGCTGATAGGAAGGTCTTGTCAAAGGTGTAAGAAATGTTTGTGAATATTTAAAATCGCTGTCTCTTAACCCTTCCGGTCCCAAAACCTAACAAAACCGTTCCTCCTCGCTGGGCAGCTGTGCCACTCCCACAGAAAAGCAATACATGAGCTTTCTGCTCGGTAACTGCCTATGACGCGTCCGCCCCCTCGTTTGTCTTCCTCGCCCCTGAATATCGTACATGTAGTTTGTCCAAGAAATGCGAGTGTCGGATCCCATTAGGTCTCGCTTCCGCAAACGTGTCGATCGCCTCCTGCACATCTAGTCCGCACCGCTCGACCAGGTAGCATACAATGAAGTAACCCGTGCGGTTAAAACCGTAATGACAGTGAACACCAATGACCTGGTTTTCTCCGTCGACCGCTTCCCATCCTTCCTCCTCAGCTCTCTTCTTCTGCTCTTCCCTCAACTTGTCCACAAGCGCCACAAAATGCGCAACTTCTCCCTCGCTGGGCGGAACCTTGGACACCGTGGCGAACTTGTGGTAGCGCACGCCGCCCTTCTCCATGCTTCTAGGGTCATAGACAGGCTGGTCGTGACTGATGTCAACAACGTCCTTGATAATCTTGCCCCAGTTCTTGACGAACTCGGCAGGGCAGTGTACATCGTCGGCTTCTCGCAAAGTCTTCATCGCCCGGAAGACGGCCGGCTTGCCCTTGGGCCCTATCGGGAGCGATACCGGTACGACATTCTTCCACTTGGCTAGGTTCTTCACGTCCCACTTGCCCTCACGCGAGAGGTACTGCAGCTGCCATTTCAGGGAGAAGCGACCGGTGACGTGACAGGCTAGGAAGTCGGAAATGTGATGGGCGAGAACCCGAGCGGTCGAGGGCATGAACAGTAAAGCGTGATTGGCAGGCGCCGGGATGATGATTGACTTGACCACCTTGGTGGGATGTCGAGGCTGAGGCGGAAAGTTTGCAGGAGATGATTCATCTGGCGTAGAGGGGTCCTCAGTCGTGTCTGCACCTTCATCCAGTCGTCTGTCTCGCTGGAAGTCCTCATCTCGGATGTCGTCGATGCTCTCAGGCACATGATCGGTGACGTTTTGGGAGGTGTTGACTGGCGCAGCAGAGTCGACGACGGTCTCATGGCCATCTTCCGAACCCGTCTCTGGTGACAGCGGTGCCTTGGTTTGAAGATACTCCTCGATCTTGCCGACTTCGCCAGGAGGGGTTAGTTTGTCTGCCTCCCCGCCAACAAGGTATACGGGTACGTCAACGCCGGCCCATACGTCCTTTCCGGGCACGCCACCCCTGGCAACGCCATTCTTGAACGTGGGTAAAGACCCCCAAGCCATACGGCGCCACACCGGTGTGCGACTCTGGTTGTTAAACCGGTCTTGCAGCTTGCGCAGCTCGAGGTCTGCTCCCGGCCCGACAAACCGGCTCACGCTGGCACTCTGCGGTCCTCCCCATCGGTCATAGGCCCTCCACAGATCGAAAATCCAGCCGGGAACCCACAAAAGCTTGCGGAACAGCGCCGTCTTATCAGCTGGTGGAGGTCCAGAGACGGGGCAAATCGCTACGAGTCCCACGATGTGTGTTCTTAAATCTGTTCGGTGCGTAGTGTTGCGGCTAGCCAGTTGTGCACACATCGTCGTGCCCATGCTGTGGCCGATGAGAACCACGTTGCGGTCAGGCTCCTTCTGGCGGTACTCGTCGATGATGACTTCCAGCAGCTCGGCCAGTGCCTCCGGACTGTAGGCATCCCATGACGTCTGTGCAAACTTGGATCGCCCACATCCGGGCAGGTCGATGGCCAGACATGATGAGATGTGGACAAGGCTGGTCAGCAGCGGGTGAAATTGTGCCACTGAGCCTCCCAGCCCGTGAATGAAGACGAGCAAGGGGATGGGTGGCTTGGGCAGCTGGTCTGCCTGTTGATGCCGTTTGTAGAATATGCGGATGTCAGCATAAGTGTAGCGATCTGTTTTGAATGTGCGTATCTCTGAATTCTGTTTTAACAACTCCGGATCCGTGGACTCGGGGTCGTGGGGGTTGGACCACCACCCGCCGCGGGCCTGTTGTTGGTCTCCCATGTTGACCGAGGGTATGTGGGTTGTTGTTCCGGGATCCAGACGCGTCTTGGCCACCGGCACCGAAAGGGTTGCAAATACAACGGTAAGAAGAGGAATAATAAGCCTGGTCTGACAAAACAGAAGCCGGAATAAAGCGCGGGTATCTCCAAAAAGTAGTGCGCTGCAAGGAAAAAAATGGCGATCTCTGTGTGTGTCGTTCCAGGAGGGTATGACAGCCCGACGATCTCTCAACCGTTCGCTATTTGGGGGAGGGAGGTAAACAAAATGGAGTGAGTGTGGGCGAGATAGACCGAGATAACGATGAGATCTGGTCACACGGAATGTGACTCAAAATCGGGTAGCCGCTGTGAAGTAAGGACCCAGTTCCAGTTTCCTCTTCCGCGGGTATTCCACCGTCGCACCTGCTGTGTGCAACTGGGCGCGAGGCCCAGAGCACTGCAGGGAGGAAAGAGCAAAAGCGGCTTCCTTTTAATCAGACCGCAGGTGAGTGGGCAAGGTAGCGTCGAGATCTGAGGGGATCGACTGAGACGGAAGCAGGCCAGAACGTGATCGGGGCAGGCCGTTTCTAAGGCAGGAAATGCGCCACCAGCTGCTCCGTCCAAATACCGCTGCGATCGGAAGAAACTGGGGAAAGTAAGAGATAAGATGCTTCTAGGTAAGGTAGGCAAGAAAAGCGAGCCTCACAGAAGGCACCACTCAGGCGGGCACCGGGCAGCGAGAGATACTTTCAGTGGGGAGCAAGGCACCAAACTTTTGTCTTTGGGCAATTTATGTCATTGCCCATTCTCAGCCAACAGTTCGTCATGTCTCCTCCACCTGGGCCCGGGGAAACGCTGCCATTGGTTTCCTTGTCTCTGGAATTTTTGGCCAATTGGAGCTTCGCTGCGACTGGCAAGGCTGATTACGTACGCGATCGAGAAGAAGCTGGGAAATTTGTACATGAGAATTATGTAAATTGTGGTTTTAATATTACACTTTGGTCTATGATATGAGCCATTGCAGAGTCTTTGCGTCTTGTGATCTCTTGCCAGTGGTGGCTGGCTTTGTGCAAGAAGACAGGTGGTGGTACAGCGTTCAGCGAGAACCTTGAGAGTGATCTCGCCAGGAATTTGCATGGCGGGGTAGCGAGGAGCAGTGAGGTTTGTGGACGTGGCCGGCCCCGGGTATCCCACATCATTCAGAAAGCTAGATCTCGATGCTCTATGCAGTCCCCATCTGATGGAGGATCATCGTGAGTCTGCCGTCTTGAATGCTTCTCTCCGTCCACGTGCGCACTCTGGCGAGGAGCCTATCCTCATCCCGAGTCAGGGCGGTCCATATGGTCTCCCCATCGTGAGCACGTCACGCAGCGCCCTTGCCCTCGACCCATCCGATGGGAATCAAGGCACCCGCAACTTCATCGACGCCCCTCTCCGTCGCAAGCAGATTGAACTGTGACGCCGCATTTCCCGTGTCAAGCACGTCCACGCGGATTCCGAGCGAGCTGAGGTGCTTTTTCGTGGACGGAGCGAGCGGAACGATCTTGGGGCCGACGCCGAGAATGAGAAGATCTGCAAGGAGCCACGTCAGAATAGTGTTCGATTATCGTAGACATCGTCAGAAGGGGGACGAACCAGGTCGAGGCCAAACCAGCTCCAGCACGCCAAATGCCTCTGGGGGAATCTCGAATTGGCCCTTGGCGTTGATCAAGTTCATCGTGCCCTTGGCCTCCCACGGCCGCCACTCGAATGCCTCGCCGCCGATAAGGAGGGCAGCGTTGCCATCCAGAATCTTGAGGCCACTGTTCAGGGAGAAGCCGTCCGACATGCAGACGTCAATTGACGTCGATGGAGTCGGCGTGTTGCCCAGGACGTCGAGCTCGCTGAAGTCGGTGCCACCTTCATATTCGTTCGTCTTGTTCTTCTTTAACCTTGACGGCGCCGTGTGGAATTGACTGCGCAGGCATGCGATTTGCGAAGGAGCTGCTGAGGGTCGTAAAGGCGTCGAGACTCGGGGGAGCGATCGAGGAATCGTGCGCTGGGCGCGCGCGAATGCGCGGAGCACGCGGGTGCTTGCGGGAGAATTCATGAATACGGGCCAGATACTTGTGTCGAATGAGTGAACGGGTGCAGCTGGTAGGGACGAGAAGCTTGCGTCGGGGTGGTTGGAGTTGTTTGACGAAAGAGTTGGGTAGAAGCTGGAATTTTTTCCGCAGAGCTACTTCAGCATCTTGAACGTCATGATTACGAGGTTGAGCTACCAAAAAAACCACCAGTCGTGATGGCGGGGAACCACATCAAAAAAGTATCAGGCCAAAGCACAAGTGTCAAGCATCATCATCTACCGTGGAGTTCAGAGCGCGACGGCGCCAAAAGTTCAATTCGCTGTCATAATTCGGATACTGGGGGATAAACCACTTTTGTTCTTTTGGGCGCCTCGACTCGATTGAAAACCGCGGGGTCGTCACTCAGAAAGCAACGAAAAATATGAGATCCCACGTTTGACAACCAAACAAAAAAATTGAAAGGGCTCGATTTCCGTTTTCATTCAGGTATCGAGGCCTAAGAGTGCCCTAACGCACAGCAGCAGACGAACCGTCATCAATCCGCCTGTGGCCGACGATTCTTGTGTATCATGCAGTTCCTTTTGCCCTTATTGAACACCTAAGCAATGAACCAACCCCCTAAAATTTCCCATTCCGGCCAGCTTTGGATTTTGACGTGTGACGCAAGAAAGAATGAGACGTTTATTTCTTCTTCTCGGACTGGCTCTGCTCCTTGAGCACCTTCTTGACGATCTTCTGCTCCTCGATCAGGAAAGCGCGGACGATGCGGTCACGGACGCAGTTGCCGCATCTGGAGCCGCCGTAGGCACGCTGGACGGTCTTCTTGGGCTTGGAGATCTGGGCGTACTCGCGGGGGCGCAGGGCGGGGACCTGTGATGGGACAGTTAGCATTATCCTCGCATTTGTGTGAAGCCGTGCTGAAGTTCGACATCGTGAGAATCCCATCTGAGAGCGCTGCTGAGCTCGTTCCTCCTGTTCATCCTTAATCCGAGGATGATCGCAAGCCTTTGCCGATGACAGCCATGTCTCGCCCATGTTCTCCCACAACAGTCCAATGCGCTCCCAGATGATGACCCCTCAAGTCTCGTTTCGGTCGTGGTATTTGGATCGAACTTACGCCGGGCAGCTTGACACCGCAGTCACCGCACTTGGGGGCAGTGCCGCGCTTCTTGATGTGAAGGATGCGGAGCTCACCACCGGGAGTCTTGACGATACGAGTCCGGTTGGAGGTGGTGTTGTAGCTGCAAATTTTCCCCAGTCAGTCTCGTCATTTTTTTCTCGACCTGCACGGCGTGCACGCCGATGCGAAAACAAACGCCGTCTCTCGATAAACTCGATCGCGACGTTTCGATTCGGAGTGGGAAGAGACTCACCCGTTACGGCGGCGGTAGGTGACGCGGGCTCCGGCCATTTTGACTGATTGTTGGTGCTGCGGACGTTAGTTGAGCAGAAGTCGTGAATCGCAAGCTGGTGGAAAAGATGTTGAAAATTGGTTGTGTGTGGTCGGTGGGCTTCGAGGTTTGGCCAGACCCACCCTCATTGGTCAGCTAAGCGGCAGGTGCGACCTTCATCTGGCGGCAGGTGGTGACAGGCATAGAAAGCCCCAATTCAGTCCATCTCACGTGCTCTGTGGCTGCACTAATTTCTGGGGACGTTCCGATGAGTGTTCACGGCGACTCTGGACTTATACGGGTTTCATCAAGAGGTCGCCTCATCTTTCTGTGCTAAAGTGACTACTTTTCCTGCAGTCGCATACTCTACGTCGCCGCCGCAGCCGTCGTCGTCCTCGTCGTCGTCGTCTTCGCTACTGCCGTCGTCGTTATCGTCTTCACTGTTGCTATCGTCGTCATCTTCAATGAGAGTAATTAGATACCAAGGGGAAGTGGTCACTCAAGCACAGGAAACACATGCAGTCTCTTGATCATATCATCCGTGCATGGGTTCTAGCACTTTTCCTGAAGGAAATCCGAAGGAAATCAAGAGCTGTTTTACAATCTCAGAGTCTTTATCCAGGACGTATGACACCGATCGCTTCGAAACAACGCCGCATCCGCATAAACAGCCCTGTTCCCTGCAAACCCCCAACGCCATGTGCAACAATTCGAATTAAGTCATTCCAAACTATGACGACTCTGGCTCTAATGTTGTCCAGTCGGGGTGTTCAGTTGCGCGCCAGGGCTTGACGGCGTTGGGCTCTTCCCTTCGTCTCTGAGAGGCATGGTTCATGATCTTGGTCATCTCCTCACTCTTTCGAAGATCTTGGAAATCCTGCACCTCCTTTCTGGCCCCCTCCACTGATTTGATGAAACTGGCGAACTTATCTTTGGCTGGCGGTAAACGTTAGCTGACGAAAATGGAAAATTCTCATGGTCGTAGATGAGCAGCACATACGAGTCGGTTGATGCGCGGACAAAGGGTCCATCATCCGTGGGATCGTGGTGCGCAAACCTCGCAGCTGTGAGAGGGGTCAGTTCGACTGAAGTCGGGCAGGACTGCAGGGGACGCCGACCTGGGTGTGCAACAGCTTCAGCTGATTCAATGACTGTTCTAGGCGTTCTTCATCCCACGCCTCACTGCCAGGCTCGGACTTGATGGCTGGGTTGTTGTTTGCCATGGTGATGCAGGTTAAGACGTCGCCCTTGGAGATGGAAACCCTGAAAGAACGGTTCGGTAATTGTTTCCCCAAGGGGGAGATTGACATTGAGGCCGGGACGAATAGATATGTCGAGCGCCGCGGACCGAGGTTGCTTTGAGAGCCTGGCCCAGAGGGTGGATGCAGCGATGGATGTAGGTAAAGATGCAGAGTCGGGCACACTGGCAGTCCGAGAGAGATCCAGGTGTAATGTATGGCGCAAAATTGTTTGCGCGCCGCCTCAAAACCAAAGTGCAAGTGCAAACGTACCACCTTTCATGCAAGTAGCCACTTGGGGTCCAAAGCAGGCACTGCGCCGGCAGGCAAGTCAGAGATTTGTTGGTGGTTTAGGTGAGCCAGCTTGGAAGCGATGGTGTTTCCGATGCGCGGCGCGGTGCGGTGACAGTGAGAGCTCACGACGGGAATTAGCGTAAGGGCCAGAAGCCGCTTCAAGCCAGGGACCGTGGAAAGGACGCTGAATGTGGTCACCGGCGACACATCAATCTGGAAGGTGGTTGGCGCGGGCCACAGATGGCCCCACTTCATGCCGTCTGGTGCAGCGTCAAGGTCGCTCGAGCAAGTGAAGGGCGGTACTTATTGGGTCACGTGAGCTGCGAGTCCAGCAAGGAGGTAAACAGTCAAAGAAAAAGAGAGAAGCGGTAGCAACGGGAGGAAACAAAACAAAAGAGACTTCAGCTGCAACATCAGTATTGCTCTCGCCCCCATCAACTTCATCAGACCACTGCAGGACACGAAGTGCATCCGAACGAATTGCGCATCTCTCCGGTCGAGGAAAGTGCAGCATCGTCGTACAGAAGGAGCAGGGAACATTGGTACCTAAAAGGTACGCTGCCGCGCCAAGGGGTGCAGGCCTGCAGCTGGGATCCTGGAAGCTGACACTCGCTAAAAGCTAGCCGGAAGGCGGATTAACTGCGAACCTAGTTCAGACCGTGCGGATTGGAATTCTCTGACTCCAACCTCTCCGTGTTCCTACCTTTCCGCCACGAACCCAGCTACTTACCAACTGTGGAAAGCTGCATCTGAGCTAAACCAACAAAACCTTGACGCCTGCACTTCGTTTTCACTTCACTTCAGCAGAGCTTCATCATTCCTTTTTCGACGCGTCCTTTTCTCCCCGGACTCGTCGCCAGATACACTTTTCCCCACCTTCCCTTCACATCCGCCAAGCTGGACTCTTCCGCCATCATGTCGAATGCGCCCCCGCCGGCGCTTTTACCTCCGCCCGAGGGTATATTCCGCTCCTTCGAAGATCTTCTAAGCTCCGTCCAACGCGTCGCCAAAGACCAGGGTTACGGTGTCGTCAAGCTACGCGCCTCCAACTACCGCGATGGCAAGCCCACCCGCTACGACTTGGTATGCGACCGCGGCGGCGTCAAGTACAGCAGCACTGCAAAGAAGCGCAACCCCTCCACGCGCAAGGTCGACTGTCCCTGGCGCGCCAAGGCCGTCTGCGAAGTTCAACTCGGCAACCAGTGGCGTTTCGCCGTCCAGGAGGGTAGCCACAACCATGAGCCTCGCGTCGCGACCGCCCCTCCCGGCCAGGAAAACACGCCGCTGGCCCAATCCATGCGGTCCTTTACCAACAAGATCGACCGCATGAGCCACGACATGGCCCAGGGCTTCATGCGGATAGAGCAAGCCCTCGACCAGATGAACAAGCGTTTGGAAAACCTCGAGAACCGCGCCGGAGGATACGAGCCCCGCTTCCAGAACATGGAGTCGCGACTACAAGGTGTGGAGGCCCGTGGCAGCATGGAGCTCCCTATGGATGATGTCGATGCCCGACTCCTGTCAACCTCGGTCATGTAGGAAAACGGCCAAGTCGACATGTCGGGCATGGGAGCTCTGTCGGGCGCGAATGCGCACGGCGGATACGCGACGGATAACCACGCTGGTTTGTCCTAGAGCACTCCTATGTTAGTCGACCCGAGGCCATTTACATCGATATCCACGCGTCACACGGAACTAAGACAAGGAAGCAAAATGACTAGACGATTCAGGGTCACATTTCTCTCGAGGATGAGACTTCAGGCAGGGAGCCAGACCCGGGGCTGGATGGGCAGGCATGTCATGTTATCAGGGCGTTGAAGGGAGGCTTGGGCGTTTGGGACTCATCATCTGTTTTTTATCCTCTTTCCAGCCACATGGCGATATCAGTCCCGGTTTGGTCTGGGATTGATGCGTTTCGAGGTCATGTTATTATACGAAAATTTCTTGCGCAAGGCGGGGGCTGGCTTTTTGCGATTTGGCAAGACGAGAGCAGCAGCAGCAGACAATGGGGTTCATTGTAGCAAGAGAGGCGCACACAGAGGCGTATCATCGGTAGAGCGCGACTGCAATACCAACCAGTACATGTCCACAGTTCTTTCCCATTGCTTAGTGAATGCGTTGACTCGCGGAAGGTGAGGTGACATTCGAGGCAGCTGAGCCGGGTGCCGAAGCATGACGTAACAGGAGACAGCTTAAACATTGCGATTGCCCTTTCTTTGCGGACCTGGCCGTTGCAACTCTCACCTCAACCGGTCGAACGTCGCCATTCCGCCCAGGATCCAGAGGCATTGTCTCGTCATCTGCTCCCAACAACGACCGTGAGACACACGTCCGTCATGGCTTACACGGATTGCGCATCGGAGACCAGTCCGCGGCACAGTATCAACTGACACCCCGGATTCCAACTTCGCACGTCCGCAAGGCGCACACTGTGAAGGAGTTGGCCAGCTTCCCACACACCCGAATAAACCCCTCCATGACAAGCTCTGGTTGGTTTCCTTCTTGGTAAGGTAGCAAACAATGTTCCCAATAGAGAAAATGCACGCCGGGTAGAAGAACGCCACGCGCGAGATTAGCAGGCAGGTAGCCTGACCTGATCGCTCGGAAGCCCCTCCGCCCCCGCGCGCCCTCTCCGGTTTTCTTTTCGGTGCTCTTTCAACGGGTTTTTTTCACGACTGGCCACCCCAACTTGCGAAACCCATCCCAGCATCCCAACGGACCCTGGTCCTGCATATCCAAAGCTCCAGACCACGCCCTGTCTGCACCTGCACCACCACCACCACCACCACCACCACC